>PVKV010027220.1:0-26731 GCA_004027835.1 Alouatta palliata
AATTCTCCTGCCTCAGCCTCCCGAGTAGCTGGGACTACAGGCACGTGCCACCATGCCCAGCTAATTTTTGTATTTTTAGTAGAGACGGGGTTTCACCATGTTGACCAGGATGGTCTCGATCTCTTGACCTCGTGATCCACCCGCCTCGGCCTCCCAAAGTGCTGGGATTACAGGCGTGAGCCACCGCGCCCGGCCGAGAGGTTGAATTTTTATTCACTCTAGAAGAGACTCCATCATCTAGCCTGCTTCTAACCACAGCCCTCTCCACATACACATACCCCTTTCCCCAATCAAATTTGAATTCAAAAGAAATTTTTCCTCAGAATCTTCAATTCAAAATGGTTTTCTTACTATTTAATTCTTGTTTCACACCTTTTCCTTATTTCATCTTTTTGTTGAGGGAAGCAGTTGTTCTAGTTTACTTTTGAATGACAAATTCAATAAAACATGCTTTCTTCACAGCTATAGTAATTTAAATTTCTAAATTAAATTATATTTGAAGGTAATTATACAGCAATAGGTTGGGAGAAGTAGGAAAACTGAAGTGGTTTGGGCATCCAAAATATTTGCCTTGAAGCTATCACTACACCTGACTGAATCCATACTCATCATGGGAGTAATGGTGGGCATCTGTGTGTTCAGACAACTTACTCTTTTAGCTCTGCTTTTAAGCAAAGGTAACTATTAAGCCTAAAAACTTTTGATGTGAAGATATTGGTGGATAGGAGACAAGGCTAATGTGCAGATTTCACCTTAACAGACAGAACAACATTTGGAGACTCACAATGTGAACTTTTGCTACAAGAACCACTGCAGGAACAGACTGGGAAAACCAAAAGAATCCAGAGACCCTTTGAAGGAAGCAGCTTGCCATTGCAAACTCTGTGAGATGCTGAAAATACTTTGAGTTTCTAAAGTGTGAGGGGGGAAATATCTGCCTCCGAACACACATCCCTACTAGGAAACCTAAGAATCCAGATCACAGGAGAAGAATTTAACCTTATCTAGGGCCAAAATTGATTCAAGAGGTCAAGCAAAATATAAAAGTAGAAGCAGCAGTAGAAAGAGTCCTGTAGGCACTCCTGATCCCCAGCTCAAGCCCAGGGAAGCATCTCTGGTTTAATCTCACAGAGGTCCTTGGGGAAGGCAGCCAGGAGAATTTGGGTTGGATCTAAGGGTAAAGGAAACTTCTAGCTGAATTGTATAATAGTTTCAACTGCGCATGAATTTTCCTGAGCAGAATTTGGGCCAAGATGGTTGAGGGGAGGCAGTGGTGAATGGAAGTGCATATATGAGCACAGAAGCCACAGTGGACAGTGTGGGCAGACAGAAAGGAGGAAGGCCTGAGAGCCCTGCTTGCTTTCTCTAGATTTATCAAGTCTGGAGCAAAATCTCAGGCCTGCATGCTGGCTGTCTGGATATAAACTCTGTGCTGTTGATAGGTCACGGCATGAGTGAGACTGGACTTGATGGCTGGGTGGGAGCTGTGTGAGGCCTGTCACTGTCAGCTTTCCCTCACTTCCCTGGAGACCTATATAATGCAGCAGAGGCAGCCATAATCTCCCTAGGAGCATAACCACACTGGCCTGAGAATCACCCCCTCTATCCCCCACAGTGGCTGTAGCAAGACTTGTCCAAGGAGAGTCTGAGTACAGACCTGCTAATCCTGACCCACCTGATGGCTTTTCTCTATCTGTCCAGGTAACCAAAGAAAAAACATAAATTCTTAGGAGCTCTATGGCTCTACCCATCACCTGAGAAACCCCAATACTTATTCTGGCCATCATAGGGCAAACCTATGTCTCCCTTCAACTATCACAGCTAGTGTTTTCTTGTAAGAGCCACCTCCTGATTGGAGGTCAACCAATTCAAGCCATCACAGCAACTGATAACAGAACACCCCTACTCCAAAGAAGAAGAAGCAACAATTAATTCACTGCCTGCAACACACTGACTAACAAGAGGTCCTGAATCTGTCCATTTGACTACTTTATTATCAGCATAGCCAGCATTTGGAAAAACCAGTGCACTAAACAAACCTACACCAAGGACTCACAGAGAGTTGACTTCACTATCCTCTCACCTCCACTGGAGCAGGTGCTGGTATCCACAGATGGAAAACCTGAAGATTGATCACGTGCCAAGACTCTCTGCAAACTTTTTCCAGCACCATCCTGTAACCTGGTATCCCTGCTGGGTGGCTAGACCCAGAAGGGCAATAACAATCAGTGTAGTCTGGCCCTCAGGAGGCCCCACTTCTAGTGTAAGGGGGAGAGCACCAAATCAAGGAATCCCCTAGTGGGACGAAAGAATCTGAGCAGCAGCCCTTGAGTTGCAGATCTTTCCACTGAAACAGTCTACCCAAATGACAAGGAACCAGAAAAGTAATTCTGGTAATACAACAAAACAAGATTCTATAACACCCACAAACGATCACACTAGCTTGCCAGCAATTGATCCAATCAAGGGAGAAATCTCTGAATTGTCAAAGAAAGAATTCAGAAGATTGATTATGAAGCTACTCAAAGAGGTAATAGAGAAAGATGAAATAAAAGAAATTTTTAAAAACCAACTTAAAGAAATTTTTAATAACAATACAGGATATGAATCAAAAAGTATCCAGAAAAATAGATCTCTTAAGAAAAGACAATCTTAACTTCTGGAAATTAAAAAACAGTTAGAGAAATGCAAAATACACTGGAAAGTTTTAGTAATAGACTCAAACAAGTAAAAGAACTTCAGAATTTGAAAATAATACTTTTAAATTAACTCAATCTGACAAAAACGAGTTAACAAAGCCTCCAAATAATTTGGGATTATGCTAACTGACCAAACATAAGAATAATTGGTGTTAATGAGGAAAAAGAGAAATATAAGCATTTGGAAAACTTATTAAAGGAAATAATCAAGGAAAACTTCCCTGTTCTTGCCAGAGATTCAGATATCCAAATACAAAAAGCTCAAAGAACACCTGAGAAATTGATCACAAAAGGATCATCACCTAGGCACATAGTCATCAGATTATCTAAAATGAAGATGAAGGAAAGAATCTTAAGTGCTGTGAGGCAAAAGCATCAGGTAACCTGTGAAGGAAAACCTATCAGATTAACAGAAGATTTCTTAGCAGAAAGGCTATAAATTAGAAGACACTGGGGTCAAAAGATGAGCACTTTAGGAAAATATCATAATCCTAAATATATATGCACCTAACACTGAAGTTCCCAAATTTATAAAACAATTACTATTAGACCTAAGAAATGAGATAGTTGGCAACACAGTAATAGTAGGGGACTTCAATACTTCACTGACAGCGCTAGAGAGGTCATGAAGACAGAAAGTCAACAAAGAAACCGGACTTGAACTATACCCTAGAACAAATGAACTTAACATGTATTTAAGAAACATTCTACCCAACAAGTGCAAAATATTCATTCTTTTCATCAGCAAATGGAACATTTTCCAAGATAGACTATATGATAGGCCACAAAACAAGTCTCAATAAATTTAAGAAAATCAAAATTATGTCAAGTATTCTCATAAACTACAGTGGAATTAAATGGGAAGTTAACTCCAAATGGAACCCTCAAAATTATACAAATAAATAGAAATTAAATAATCTTCTCCTGAATGACCTTTGGGTCAAAAATGAAATCAAGATGTAAATAAAAAATTCTCTGAACTGAATGACAATAATGACACAAGTGATTAAAACCTCTGGGATACAGCAAAAGAGGTGCTAAGAGGAAAATTCATAGCATTAAATACCTAGATCAAAAAGTCTAAAAAAGTACAAATAGATAATCTAAGCTCATACCTTGAGGAAATGGAGAAAAAAGAACAAACCAAACTCAAACCCAGCAGAAGAAAAGAAATAACAAAGATCAGAGCAGAACTGAATGAAACTGAAACAAACACACAAAAAATACAAGAGATAAACAAAAAGATGGTTCATTGAAAAGATAAACAAAATCAATAGACCATTAGCAAGATTAACCAAGAAAAGAGAGAAGATCCAAATAATCTCAATTAGAAACAAAATAGAAGATAGTACAACCAATACCACAGAAATACAAAAGATCACTCAAGGTTACTACAAACACCACTCCACACATAAACTAGAAAATCTAGAGGAGATAGATAAATTCCAGAAGATATGCAACCCTCCTAGATTAAGCCAAAAAGAAATAGAAACTCTGAACAGACAAATAACAAATTACAATATTGCAAACAAAAACAAAAAAAATTCCAGGACCAGATGGAGTCACCATGGATTTCTATCAGACATTCAAAGAAGAATTGGTACCAATCCTACTAAAACTATTTCAAAAGATAGAGAAAGAGGGAATCCTCCCTAAATCATTCTATGAAGCCACTATCATCTTAATACCAAAACCAGGAATGGAAATAACAAAAAAAGAAAATTATAGACCAATATCCCTAATGAATATGTATGCAAAAATCCTCAACAAAATACTAGCTAACTGAATCCAATAGTATATCAATAATAATAATAACAATACACCAAGATCAACAGGCTTGGTTTAATGTATACAGGTCAATAAACGGGATACATCACATAAACATAATTTTAAAAAAATAATGCAATCGTATCAATAGACACAAAAAGACATTTGTCAAAATTAAGCATTCTTTTATGATTAAAATCCTCAGTAAAATTAGCATAGAAAGAACATACCTTAATGTAGTAAAAGCCCTTTCTGACAAACCCACAGCTAATATTATATAAAACAGAAAAAAGTTGAAAGCATTTTCCCTGAGAATTGAAACAACACAAAGATGCCCACTTTCACTACTTTTATTCAATATAGTACTGAAAGTTCTTGCCAGAGAAATCAGACCAGAGATAGACAAAAAGGGCACCCAGATCAGTAAAAAGGAAGTAAAACAATCAGTGTTTACTGATGATATAGTCATATAAATAGAAAAACCTAAAAGCTCACTCAAAAAGCTTCTAGATACGACAAATAAATTCAGAAAATTTCAGGATACAAAATCAATGTACACAAATCAATAGCACTACTATAAACGAACAGTGACTAAGCTGAGAATCAAATAAAAAACTCAACCCCTTCTACAACAGCTGCAGAAAAATGAAATATCTAGAAATATACTCAACCAAGGAGGTGAAAGACCTCTGAGAAAAACTACAAAACACTGCTGAAAGAAATCATAGACAATGTGCGTGCTTCAGCAGCACATATACTAACATTGGAACAATACAGAGAAGATTAGCATGGCCCCCGCACAAGGATGACATGCAAATTTGTGAAGGATTACATATTTTTAGTGGACCTCCAGCAAACCACAGCAGACCTGCAGAAGAGAGGTCTGACTGTTAAAAGAAAAACTAACAAACAGAAAGCAACAACATCAACATAAAGCACCTCTACACAAAAACCCCATCCAAAGATTATCAGCCTCAAAGATCAATGGTAGATAAATCCACAAAGATAAGGAAAAACCAGTGCAAACATGCTGAAAATTCCAAAAACCAGAATGTCTCTTCTCCTCTAAATGATCATAAGTAATGATCATAAGTTCTCTCCATCAAGGGCACAAAACTGGATAGAGAATAAAATTGATGAATTGACAGAAGTAGGCTTCAGAAGATAGGTAATAACAAACTCTTTTGAGCTAAAGGAACATCTTGTAACCCAATGCAAAGAAGCTAAGAACCTTGATAAAATGTTACAGAAACTGCTAACTAGAATGACCAGTTTAGAGAGGAACATAAATGGCCTGATGGAGCTGAAAAACAAAGCATGAGAACTTTGTGAAGCATACACAAGTATTAATAGCAGAATTGATCAAGTGGAAGAAAGGATATCAGAGATTGAAGATCAACTTATTGAAATAAGGTGTGAAGACAAGATTAGAGAACAACGACTAAAAAAGAAGAAACAAAGCCTCCAAGAAATACGGGACTATGTGAAAACACCAAAGCTACCATTGATTGGTGTATTTGAAAGTGACAGGGAGAATGGAACCCAGTTGGAAAACACATTTCACAATACTACCAGAACTTCCCCTACCTAGAAAGACAGGCAAACATTCAAATTCAAAAAATACAGAGAACACCACTAAGATATTTCTCAACAGGAAAACACCCAAGACACATGATCATCAGATTCTCCAAGGTTGAAACACAGGAAAAAATGTTAAGGGCAGCCAGAGAGAAAGAGAAGGAAATCTACAAAGGGAAGCCCCACAGGCTAAGAGCAGATCTCTATGCAGGAACCCTACAAGCCAGAAGAGAGTGGGGGCCAATATTCAACATCCTTAAAAAAATTTTTTTTTCAAACAGAAAAACAAAATTCATATCCAGCATTTTAAGCTTCATAAGCAAAGAAGAAATAAATTCCTTTCCAGACAAGGAAATGCTGAGGAATTTTGTCACCATCATGCCTGTCTTACAAGAGCTCCTGAAGGAAGCACTAAATATGGAAAGGAAAAACTGACACCAGTCCTGAAAAACACACCAAAATATAAAGACCAATGACAGTATGAAGAACTGCATTAACTAATTTGCAAAACAACCAGCTAGCATCATGATTACAGGATCAAATTCTCACATAACAATATTAACCTTAAATATAAATGGGCTAAATGCACCAATTCAAAGACACAGATTGGCAAATTTGATAGAGGCAAGACCTATTTGTGTGCTGTAATCAGGAGACCCATTTCACATGCAAAGACACACATAGGCTCCAAATAAAGGAATGGAGAAATACTTACCAAGCAAATAGAAAGAAAGAAAAAAAAAAAAAAAAGCAAGCAGGGGTTACAATCCTAGTCTCTGATAAAATAGACTTTAAACCAACAAAGACCAAAAAAGACAAAGAAGGGCACTACATAATAGTAAAGAAATCAATGCAATTACAAAAGCTAACTATCCTAAATATATATGCACCCAATAAAGGAACACTCAGATTCATAAAACAAGTTCTTAGAGACAAAGAGATTTAGACTCCCACACAATAATAGTGAGAGACTTTAACACCCCACTGTCAATATTAGACAGAATAATAAAACAGAAAATTAACAATGAGACAGAAAATACATTCTCTCAGCATCACATAGCATGTATTCTAAAATTGAACACATAATCGGAAGTAAAACACTTTTCAGCAAATGCAAAAGAATGGAAATCATAACAAACAGTTTCTCAGACAATCAAATTAGGACTCAGAATTAAGAAACACATTCAAAACCACACAACTTCATGAAACTTGAACAACCTGCTCCTGAATGACTACTGGGTAAATAACAAAATTAAGGCAGAGATAAATAAGTCCTTTGAAACCAATGGGAACAATGGGACATAACCTACCAGAATCTCTGGGACACAGATAAAGCAGTGTTAAGAGGAAAATTTAGAAATAACTAAGATCAGAGCAGAACTGAAGGAGATAGAGACACAAAAACTCTTCAAGAAATCAATGAATTCAGGAGATGATTTTTTGAAAAGATTAATGGAATAGTTGGACCACTAGCTAGACTAATAAAGAAGAAAAGAGAGAAGAATAAAACAGACACAAAAAAAATGATATAGGGAATTTCACCATTGATCTCACAGAAATATAAACTACCATCAGAGAATACTATAAACATCTCTATGCAAATAAACTAGAAAATCTGGAAGAAATAAATAAATTCCTGGACACATACACCCTCCTAAGACTAAACCAGGAAGAAGGTAAATTCCTGAACAGACTAATAACAAGTTCTAAAATTGAGGCAGTGATTAATAGCCTACCAACCAAAAGGCCAAGGAACAGACAGATTTATAGCCAAATCTACCAGAGGTACAAAGAGGAGATGGTACCATTGCTTCCGAAACTATTCCAAAGAGTAGAAAAAGAGAGTCTCCTCCATAACTCATTTTATGAGGCCAGCATAGTATTGGAAGCTCTGGCCAGGTCAATCAGGCAGGAGAAAGAAATGAAGTTCATTCGATTAAGAAAAGAAGAAGTCAAATTGTCTCTGTTTGCAGATGACATGATTGTATATTTAGAAAACCCCATTGTCTCATCCTCAAAACTCCTTAAGCTGAGAAGCAACTTCAGCAAAGTCTCAGGATACAAAATCAACGTGCAGACATCACAAGCATTGCTATACATCAACAATACACAAGCAGAGAGCAAAATCGTAAATGACTTCCCATTTACAATTGCTACACAGAGAATAAAATACCTAGGAATACAACTTACAAGGGATGTGAAGGACCCTTTAAGGATAACTACAAACCACTGCTCAAGGAAATAAAAGAGGATACAAACAAATGGAAAAAAATTTCATGCTCATGGATAGGAAGAATTAATATTGTGAAATGGCCATAATGCCCAAAGTAATTTATAGATTCAATGCTATTTCCATCAAGCTACCATTGACTTTCTTCACAGAATTAGAAAATAACTACTTTAAATTTCATACGGAAACAAAAAAGGGCCTATATAACCAAGACAATACTAAGCAACAAGAACAAAGCTGGAAGTATCATGCTACCTGATTTCAAACTATACTACAAGGCTACAGTAACCAAAACAGCATGGTACTGGTACAAAAATAGATATATAGAACAATGGAACAGAACAGAGCCCTCAGAAATAACACCACACATCTACAACCATCTGATCTTTGACAAACCTAACAAAAACAAACAACGAGGAAAGAATTCCCTATTTAATAAATGGTGCTGGGAAAACTGACTAACGACATGTAGAAAACTGAAACTGGATCCCTTCTTTACACCTTATATAAAAATTAAAATGAATTAAAGACTTAAATATGAAACCCAAAACCACAAAAACTCTAGAAGAAAACCTAGGCAATACCATTCAGGACATAGGCATGAACAAAGGCTTCATGACTAAAACAACAAAAGCAAAGGCAATAAAAGCAATGGCACCAAAAGCCAAAACTGACAAATAGAATCTAATTAAACTAAAGAGCTTCTGCACGGAAAAGCAACTATCATTGGAGTGAACGAATCACCTACAGAATGGAGAAAATTTTGACAATCTACTCATCTGACCAAGGTTTAATATCCAAAATCTGCAAGGAACTTAAACAAATTTACAAGAAAAAAACAACCCATCAAAAAGTGGACAAAAGATATGAACAGACACTTTTCAAAAGAAGACATTTATGTGGCCAACAAACATGAAAAAACCTCATTATTATTGGTCATCAGAAAATGCAAATAAAAACCACAATAAAATGCCATCTCACACCAGTTAGAATGGTGATTATTACAAAGTCAGGAAACAACAGATGCTGACAAGGCTGTGTAGAAATAGGAACACTTTTACACTATTGGGGGCTGTGTAAATTAGTTCAACCATTGTGGAAGACAGTATGGTGATTCCTCAAGGATCTAGAACCAGAAATACCATTTGATCCAGCAATCTCATTACTGGGTATATACCCAAAGGATTACAAATCATTTGACTATAAAGACACATGCACACATAAGTTTTTTGCAGCACTGTTTACAATAGCAAAGACTTGGAACCAGCCCAAATGGCCATCAATGATAAACTGGATAAAAAAAATGTGGCATATATACTCCAAGGAATATTATGCAGCCATAAAAAAATGAATTCATGTTCTTTGCAGGGACATTGATGAAGCTGGAAGCCCTCATTCTAAGCAAACTAACACCACATGTTCTCACTCATAAGTGGGAGTTGAACAATGAAAAACAAGGACACAGGGAGGAGAACATCACACACCAGAGCCTTTTGAGGGATTGGGGGCAAAGAGAGGGCACACATTAGAACAAATACCTAATGCATGTGGGGCTGAAACCTAGATGATGGGTTGATAGGTGCAGCAAACTACAATGGCACATATATACCTATGTAACAAAGCTGCACATTGTGCACATGTATACCATATATATATGTATATATATATATATAATAGATTACACAAACAAATGGAAACACATAAAATAAATTTTAGATATCATATATATATATATCATAGATGACACAAACAAATGGAAACACATCCCATACTCATAGATGGGTTAAATCAATATTATGGAAATGAACATACTGCCAAAAACAATCTATAAATTCAACGTGATTTCCATCAAAATGTCATCATCATTCTTCACAGAACTAGAAAAAATAATCCTAAGATTTATGTGAAACCACTAAAGAGCCCACAGAGCCAAAGCAAGACTAAGCAAAAAGAACAAATCTGGAAACATCCATTAACCGACTTCAAAATATACTACAAGGCTACAGTTACCAGAACAACATAGTACTGGTATAAAAACAGGCATGTAGATCAATAGAATAGAATAGTGAACCCAGAAATAAAGCCAAATACTTAGAGCCAATTGGTCTTTGAAAAAACAAACAAAAGCTTAAAGTGGGGAAGAGCACCCTAGTTAGCCAATGATACTGGGTAATTGGCAAGAATGTAGAAGAATGAAACTGGATCTCCATCTTTCACCTTATACAAAAATCAACTCAAGGTGGATTAAAGACTTTAATCTAAGACCTGAAACCATAAAACTTGTAGAAGATAACATTAAAAAAACTCTTCTAGACATTGGCTTAGGCTAAGTATTCATGACTTAGAACCCCCAAAGCAAATGCAACACAAACAAAGATAAATAGATAAGACTTTTTTAAAACCAAAAGCCTTCTGCAGAGCCAGAGAAACAATCAGCAGAGTAAACATACAACCCACAGAGTGGGAG
This sequence comes from Alouatta palliata, assembly GCA_004027835.1. Classification (NCBI taxonomy): domain Eukaryota; kingdom Metazoa; phylum Chordata; class Mammalia; order Primates; family Atelidae; genus Alouatta; species Alouatta palliata. The sequence goes on from PVKV010027220.1 coordinate 10,742, forward strand.
AAAATATTTGTAAACTCTGCATCCGCCAAAGGACTACTATCCAGAATTTATAAGAAACTCAAACAAAGCAGCAAGGAAAAACAAATAACCCCATCAAAAAGTGGGCTATGGACATGAATAGACAATTCTCAAATAAAAGGTATGCAAATGGGCAATAAACGTATGAAATAATGCTCACCATCACTAATGATCAGAGAAGTGCAAATCAAAACCACAATGCAACGCCACCTTACTCCTGCAAGAATGACCATAATTAAAACATCAACATGGCATGAATGTGGTGAAAAGGGAACACTTTTACACTGCTGGTGGGAATGTAAACTAGTACAACCACTGTGGAAAATTGTATGAGATTCCTTAAAGAATTGAAAGTAGGACTACCATTTTATGTAGCATTCCCACTACTGGGTATCTACCCAGAGAAAAAGAAGTCTTTTTATGAAAAAGACACTTGCACCTGCCTGTTTATAATAGCACAATTTGCAATTGCAAAAATAAAAAACCCTTAATGCCCATCATAGATATATACACACACACCTACCATGGAGTATACCATGGAGTACTACTCAGCCACAAAAAAGGAATAAAATAATGGCAGTCACAGCAACCTAGATAAAGTTGGAGACTATTATTCTAAGTGAAATAACTCAGGAATGGAAAACCAAACATGGTATATTCTCACTTATAAGCGGGGCTAAGCAATGAGGAGGCAAAGACATAAGAATCATATAACGAACTTTGGGGACTCAGTGGGAAAGATGGGAAGGGTGTGAGAAATAAAAGACTACACATTGGGTACAGTGTATGCTATTTGGGTGACGGGTGTACCAAAATCTCAGAAATCACCACCAAGGAACTTATCCGTGTAACCAAACACCACTGTTTCCCAAAGACTACTGAAAAAGAAAAAGATATATACACACATAAAAAAAAAAAGCAAAAAAGATGACTGCATTGAATTTTAATTTTTAAAACTACATGTGTCTTTATGTTTCAAAATAGTTTAAGGAAAAAAATTTGAGTGATTTCATACGTAATATTAATTTCCTTCCTCAGAATGTATTCATCACAGTACTATCACGTCTAAGTTGAAATGATCGAAAAAGAGCAAATGATAATCCAATATTGCATTCATTTTATTTTCTTTCATATGTAAAACTCTGTTGGATTGATTTCTTACATTCATATATTTGACAAAATAAGTGAAAACTATCAGTATTTATAAATAGCGTGTCAGAGACTATTTGGCCTCTTGAATCAGTTTTGCCTTTTCTCCTTAGGAAAAAGATGAAACCTATAGCTGGTCACTCAGCCAGGGCCTATGCATTCTTGCCTCATCTTACAGCCAGAATAAACAGCTGACTGGTTCTCATAGACAGAATGTGAACAGAAGGGACATGTAGCACTTCTAGGCTGGCTCAAAGTTTGCTTCAAATTCTGCCCTCTCTTTGATTTTCAGTTATATTAGCCAATATATTTTCTAACTGTTGAAACCAGCTATAATTGTTTGTTTGGTTTTAGTTGCTCCTAGCCAAAATCATCCTAGATAATACGTATGAACACATTGCATAAGCATGGTTGAAGGGCATAGTATGTGACCAGCAATGTTTTCCAAACCAGGATACAAAAGAAATGATTTTAGAGTTGAATCAATAATGTTTATTGGTTGGAGCTAGGAACACGTTTACATTATTTTTTATTTTATAAGTTGTCTGACATCTTAAATAAATACTATTGTTTTTACGGTTTGTCCATCTGTTGTTTTCCAGCACTGCACAGCTAGAATTCACCTCTTGGATAACATTTGTTCTTAATTGTAGTGACTCAAATTTATCCAGATAATAATGACATTCTGATGTCATACAAGTTTAGCACATTATTTAAAGTATGTTACCCTGACAGTATTGTATAATTCAGTGTTGATGTGACTATCTTAATATTCATATAAAGAATGACTCATCAGACTGACATCTGATGATAGTTTTAGATAATTTGAATGCAAGCATAGTGCTAGATAATGTAAATTTGCTCTAGAGATTAAGGTCATATTCTTTATCTATTGGATCCTTAAAAGTATGCTGGTCTTTGTATGTGTATGTGTGTTACATAACAATAATTGCAAAAATGATTCCTCATTAAATAATACTGCTTGAATTCTTATATCAATCTTTTGCTGTGTCCACAGGAAGCAGTTCTTTCACTGTACAGAAAACAGCTTTATTGAGTCATTGTAATTACATTGACGCTTAGAGGTTAACATAATCTGAACACTCGTTGCAAATATTTTATTTACTCATTTAAAAATACTCCTATACATACACATAAAACTCTATCAATTGTTATATATTTAAAACACATACAATTTTTTACCCTGATGATTTTAATCAACACATTTTATGAGATTTTTCTTAAAGACTGGAAAAACATCACAAACTGTTAACAGTAGTAGTCTCTGTGGAAGTGTGATTGAATGTGTGATGTTGAAAAAGTCATTCACATTATACTTCATATGAAAATTTTATGAATCACTGGACGTTGGGTTGTATTTGCTTTATTTAGATTAAGATTTAAGTGAAAGTTCCTAGAGAAAGGATTATCGGGTTTTTTAAGTTGTATGTTACTTCAAACAACTTTAACATAAATTATAAATTTCCCAATTAATTTCTAAAAAGGTTGAATTGATTTACATTGTTATCAGCAATATCAAATTGTATTTCAGCATTTTCAAAAAAAAGAGATAAGAATAAATATTTGTGGAATATCTTTTGCTTACTGCTCTTACAGCCATTTTTTTATGTTGGTTTATTCATCCATTTATTCATCTGTCTTAGTCCATTTGAGCTGCTATAACAAAATACCATCATTGTGGTTTTCCTTGGTAAGGGTTTCTTTCCAATTTGGTCTTGAGGTCTCTCTCTGGAGGGTGGCCATAAGCCCAGGTATCTACCCTTTAAGAGAGCACTAACCTAGTGGAGAGTTACATTTGGTGGATCTGTTAGGTGAGACACAATAAGGGAGTGACACTAAAATGCACATAATGGAAGAAATTTATTATTCTCAAGTCTAAGAGAGATTGGGGTGCCAATAAGGGACTGGTGAAAAATCTGGAGGTAAAAGAAACTTAACCAGAAAGTGAGCAGAGGGAAAGAGAGAGAAAGAAAGAGACAAGAGTAAGAGAGTGAGAAAGAGAGAGAGTGAGAGTGAGAGAGAGAGCGAAAGAGAACCTGTGGGGCTATGCCTTTATTAAGGTTCATATACATTATGTCTTTTTTTATTTTATTTTAAGTAAGCTTTAATATTCACAAAATAATTCAACATGTGCTTTTTAATATTTTTATTTTTCTATTTTTATTGTACTTTAGGTTCTGAGGTACATGTACAGATCATGCAACACTGTCACATAGGTACATACATGGCAATGTGATTTGCTGCCTCCATCCCCCTGTCACCTATATCTGGCATTTCTCCTGATGTTATCCCACCCCAACCTCCCCACACCCCACTGTCCCTCCCTTCCTCCCCAACAGACCCCAGTGTGTGATGCTCCCCTCCCTGTGTCCATGTGTTCTCATTGTTCAACACCTGCCTGTGAGTGAGAACATGCAGTGTTTGATTTTCTGTTCTTGTGTCAGTTTGCTGAGAATGATGGTTTCCAGATTCATCCATGTCCCTACAAAGGACATAAACTCATCAATTTTTATGAATGCATAGTATTCCATGGTGTATATGTGCCACATTTTCCTTGTCCAGTCTATCGTTGATGGCGGGGGGTTGGTTCCAGGTCTTTGCTATTGTAAACAGGGTTTCTATCACTATATGTGTGCATGTGTCTTTATAATAGAATGATTTATAATCCTTTGGGTATATACACAGTAATGGGATTGCTGGGTTAAATGGAATTTCTATTTCTAAGGCCTTGAGGAATCACCACACTCTCTTCCACAATGGTTGAACTAATTTACACTCCCACCAACACTCCCACCAACAGTGTAGAAGTGTTCCTTTTTCTCCACATTCTCTCCAGCATCTGTTGTCTCCAGATTTTTTAATGATTGCCATCCTAACTGTCATGAGGTGATATCTCAATGAGGTTTTGATTTGCATTTCTCTAATGAACATTTTTTGTATTGTTTGGAATAGTTTCAGAAGGAATGGTTCCAGCTCCTCTTTGTACATCTGGTAGAATTTGGCTGTGAACCCATCTGGACCCGGACTTTTTTTGGTTGGTAGGCTATTAATTGCTGCCTTGACTTCAACCCTTGCTATTGGTCTGTTCAAGGTTTGAACTTCTTCCTCATTTAGGCTGGGGAGGGTGCAAGTGTCCAGGAATTTATCCATGTCTTCCAGGTTTACTGGTTTATGTGCTTAGAGTTATTTATAGTAATATCTGATGGTAGTTTGTATTTCTGTGGAATTGGTAGTGATATCCCCTGTATCATTTTGTATTGCATCTATTGGATTATTCTCCCTTTTTTATTAATCTGGCTAGCAGTCTATTTTGTTATCTTTTCAAAAAACCAGCTCCTGGTTTTATTGATTTTTTGAAGGGTTTTTTGTGTCTGTATCTCCTTCAGTTCTGCTCTGATCTTAGTTATTTCTTGTCTTCTGCTAGCTTTTGAGTTTTTTTGATCTTGCTCTTCTAGCTCTTTCAATTTTGATGATAGGGTGTCAATTTTAGATCTTTCCTCATTTCTTATGTGGGCATTTATTGCTATAAATTTCCCTCTAGACACTGCTTTAAATGTGTCCCAGAGATTCTGGTATGTTGTGTCTTCGTTCTCATTGGTTTCGAAGAACATCTTTATTTCAGCCTTCATTTCATTGTTTATCCAGTTGTAATTCAGGAGCAGTTGTTCAGTTTCCATGAAATTCTGTGATTCTGAGTTAGTTTCTTAATCCTGAGCTCTAATTTGATTGCCTTGTGGTATGAGAGACTGTTTGTTATGATTTCCATTCATTTGCATTTGCCTTGGAATGATTTACTTCCAATTATGTAGAGTAGATGTGATGTGATGCTGAGAAGAATATATATTCTGTGGATTTGGGTGAAGATTTCTGTAGATGTCTATTAGGTCTGCTTGGTCCATCTGAGTTTGAGTCCTGGATATCTTTGTTGATTTTCTGTCTTGTTGATCTGTCTAATATTGACAGTGGAGTGTTAAAGTCTCCTATTATTATTGTGTGGGGGTCTAAGTCTCTTTGTAGGTCATTAAGAACTTGGTTTATATATCTGGGTGATCCTGTATTGGGTGAGTATATATTTAGGATCCTTAGCTCTTCTTGTTGTATTGATCCTTTTACCGTTGTGTAATGCCCTTTTTTGTCTCTTTTGATGTTTGTTGGTTTAAAGTCCATTTTATAAGAGAACAGCGTTGCAACTCCTTTTTTTTTTTTTTGCTCTCCATTTGCTTGATAAATCTTCCTCCATCCCTTTATTTTTAGCCTATGTGTGTCCTTGCACATGAAATTGGTTTCCTGGATACAGCACACCAATGGGTCTTGACTTGTTATCCAATTTGCCAGTCTGTGTCTTTTGATTGAGGCATTTAGCCCATTTACATTTAATGTTAACAATCAAATGTGTGGATTTGATCCTGCCATTTTGATGCTAGTTGGATGTTTTCCTTTTTAGTTGATGCAGTTTCTTCATTGTGTCAATGGCCTTTACCATTTGGTATGTTTTTGGAATGGCTGGTACTAGTTGTTCCTTTCCTTGTTTAGTGCTTCTTTCAGGAGTTCTTGTAAGGCAGGCCTGGTGGTGATGAAATCTCTCAGCAATTGCTTGTCTGTAAAAGATTTTATTTCTCCTTCACTTATGAAGCTGAGTTTCGCTGGATATGAAATTCTACATTGAGAGATTTTTCTTTAAGGATATTGAATAATGGCTCCCACTCTCTTCTGGCTTGTAGGGTTTCTGCAGAGAGATCTGCTGTGAGTCTCCTTTGTAGGTAACTTGACCTTTCTCTCTGGCTGCCCTTAGCATTTTTTCCTTCATTTCAACCCTGGTGAATCTGATGATTATGTGTCTTGGGGTTGCTCTTCTTGAGGAATACCTTTGTGGTGTTCGCTGTATTTCCTGGACTTTAATATTGGCCTGCCTTGCCAGGTTGGGGAGGTTTTCCTGGATAATATCCTGAAGAATTTTTTCCAGCTTGGATTCATTCTCTCTGTCACATTCAGGTACATCTATCAAACATAGATTAGGTCTTTTCACATAAAACCGTATTTCTTGGAGGCTCTGCTCATTTCTTTTCACTCTTTTTTTTCTCTAAATTTGCCTCCTTTTATTTCATTGAGTTGATCTTCAATCTCTGATATCCTTTCTTCTGCTTGGTCTATTTGGCTATTGAAACTTGTGTATGCCTTGCAATGTTCTCCTGATGTGTTTTTCAGCTCCATCAAGTCATTTATATTCTTCTCTAAGCTGTTTATTTTAGTTAGCACTTCATCTAACCTTTTTTCAAGGTTCTTAGTTTCTTTGCATTGGGTTAGCACATGTTCTTTTAGCTCAGAGAAGTTTGTTATTACCTATATTCTGAAGCCTGTTTCTGTCAATTCATCAGACTCATTGTCCATCCAGCTTTGCTCCCTTGCTGGTGAGGAGTTGTGATCCCTTGGAGGAGGAGAAGCGTTCTGGTTTTTGGTGTTTTCATCCTTTTTATACTGGTTTCTTCCCATCTTCGTGAATTCATCTACCTGTGCTCTTGTTAGTTGGTGACTTTTGGATGGGGTCTCTGAGTGGATTCCTTTTTGTTGATGTTGAAGCTATTTATTTCTGTTTCCTAGATTTCCTTCTAACAGTCAGGCCCCTCTGCTGCAGGACTTCTGGAGGCCCACTCCAGACCCTGCTTGTCTGGGGATCACCCATAGTGGCTGCAGAACAGTAAGGGTTGCTGCTGGTTTCTTCTTCTGTTATCTTCATCCCAGAAGAGTACCTGCAAGATGTCAGCCTGAGTTCTCCTTTATGAGGTGTCTCTTTGGATATACAGGGGTCAAGGAGCTGCTTGAGGAGACAGTCTGTTTCTTTTAGGAGCTCAAGTGCTATGCTGGGAGCTCCATTGTTCTGTGCAGAGCTGCTGGGCAGGGACATTTTAAGTCGCTGCAGTGGAACTCATAACTGCCTCTTTTCCCAAGTGCTCTGTCCTAGGAAGGTGGGGCTTTATTTATAAGTTTCTGATGTGCTGCTGCCTTTTCTCAGAGATGCCCTGCCCAGCAAGGAGGTAGTCCAGTCACAGTCTGCCAGCAGAGGCGTTGCCGAGCTGCCGTGGGCTGTGCCCAGCTGCTGTGTGAACTTCCTTGTGGTGTTGTTTACAGAGGTACGGTTAGAACTGCCTCACTGTGGATTGCCTCAGTAGTGGCGGACTTCCATTGTAGTGTTGGACACCCTTCCCCACACCGAGCTGGACCATCTCAGGTCCACCTGCACTTGCTGCAAAACTCTCAATCCAGAGCATTACAGATTGCTTGTTTTGTCGGAGTGGGACCAGCTGAGCCATATCACCTGGCTCCCTGTCTCAGCTGCCTCCCTTTCAGTTGAATGGGTGGCTCTGTCTCCCAGGCATTCCAGGCACCAGTTGAGATGGCCACCCAGATTTGTGTAAGTTTCTATGCGGAAACCCACAGCATCAGCTGAAACAGCCATGCTGGAAACTCGTGGCGCTTTTCAACCTGGGAATCTCCTGGTCTGCGGGCAGTGAAAATTCATTTGGAAATGCAGTGATCACTTATCCTCTGCATTGTTCTTGCTGGAAACTGCACTCCAGAGCTGTTCCTATTTCGTCATATTGGATCCTCCAACCATATACATTATTTCTTAGGTTTTCCCATAGGGTTATGGATTGGCTAGTTTAAAGAAAACAGAATCTAGGAGAATTTATTTGCATGACTCTGGTATAGACTATTAGATTTTACCATTGTCAGAAGCTGTGGAATATGTTGGGTTTTGGATCAGTGAGATGAGAAATAAGAAGACTATATATCTAAGCAACCACATGGGAAGGGTAAGTTTTAACTATACCAAAGGTGATGGGGTACAACTAGATTTCAAACAACTTATGTCAGGCCTCTAAATTGATGCCAAAGCAGCAACTATATTAAACAATTGTATAAGAACAATAAAGTAGGAGGCTTGCAAACAACAGTATTTTATTTCTCACAGTTCTGATGACTGGAAAGTTCAAGATCATGGTATCAGCAAATTTGTGTCTGGTAAGGGCTCAATTCATGGTTCATAGATGGTGCCTTCTCTCTGCACCCGCCAATGGTAGAAGGGGCAAGGCAACTCACTATGTTCTCTTTTGGAAGGGCAATAATCCAATTCATTAGGGCTCTGCTCTTATGACCCAATCACAACTCAATGACTTCACCACTTAAAACCAACACACTGTTGAGTAGGTTTCAATATACAAATCTTGTGTGGTCACAGACATCAGTCTTTAGAAGAAGGTTGAGCCGGCAGTGAGCCTTAATAGCACCACTGTGTACCAGCCTGGAAGACAGAGTGAGACCCTATCTCAAAACAAACAAACAACACATTACACTATAAAAAAATCATTTATTAGTTTAACAAATATTAAGTGTCAGGTGAGGTGAGGTGTCTCATGCCTGTAATCCCAGCACATTAGGAGGCTGAGGTAGGCAGATCACAAGGTCAGGAGTTAGAGATCATCCTAGCCAACACAGTGAAACCCCAACTCTACTAAAAATATAAAAACTAGTGGGATGTGGTGGCATGTGCCTGTAATCCAAGCTACCCAGGAGGCTGAGGCAGGAGAATCACTTTAACCCAGGAGATGAAGGGTGCAGTAATTTCAGATCACACCACTGCACTCCAGCCTGGGCAACAAGAGCAAAACTCCCTATCAAAAAAAATATATATATATATTAAGTGTCAATTGTATGTCAGATACTGGTAATCATTATGGAGATAAAACTTAAATAATCTTTATTTTATTTACCCCTTTAGGATACCAAAAGATACTGTTATCCCCAGGTTTTCACAAAGGAAAAATATTAAGAATTTATTTAAAATCACATAGCAGGCCGGGCACAGTGGCTCACGCCTGTAATCCCAGCACTTTGGGAGGCTGAGACGGGTGGATCACAAGGTCAAGAGATCGAGACCATCCTGGTCAACATGGTGAAACCCCATCTCTACTAAAAATACAAAAAAATTAGCTGGGCGTGGTGGCGCGCGCCTGTAGTCCTGGCTACTTGGGAGGCTGGGGCAGGAGAATTGCTTGAACCTGGGTGGCGGAGGTTGCAGTGAGCCGAGGTCGCGCCACTGCACTCTAGCCTGGCGCCTGGTGATGGAGTGAGACTCTGTCTCAAAAAAAAAAAAAAAAAAAAAAAAAAAAAAATCACATAGCAATTGGGAGATCTAGGATTTGCAACCAAAATTTTTTGTCAAACACCAAAACCAATGTTATTTCTAGTTCACCTGTCAAGCATGGAAATTTGCTACTCTAAAAGTTTAAATTAATTTTGCTGATTTTATAAGCAAAGTTAACATCTTATTTTTACTTTAGCTTTTTTTGATATCACAAGGTTAAAACTTTTTTTCCTGTTAATTATATTTGTTCATGTGACTATTGTCTGCTCATGTGCTCTAGTAAATTGTTACTATTGTGATTTGAATAATTTTCATACTAACTTGTATTTTATACAGATCAAGATATAGACATAAATATTAGTTTTTTTGTAATGCTTGCTTAAAGTAAATTTACGTTTTTATTGTTTTACACTTTGGTTATAAGAGTTAAAATTCAGAATAATTTAACACATTAGGCTGGGCGTCGTGGCTCATACCATAATCCTGGCACATTCGGAAGCTGAGACAGGGGCATTGCTTGAGTCTGGAGGTTTGAGGCCAACCTATGCAACATAGCAAGATACCTTTATATATAAATAATGTATAAATATATATATTTAGTTAGCTGGATATGGTGGTGCATGCCTGTAGTCCTAACTACTCAGGCGGCTGAGAAGGGAGGATCATTTGAGCCCAGAAAGTTGATGTTGCAGTAAGCTATAATCGTGTCACTGCACTTCAACCTGGATGCCAGAGTAAAATCCTGTCTGAAAAAAAATTAACACATTACATTTTCTTTATATTGATTGATGTAAAGAAATAAAGTGCATAAAAATAGGAAAAGTGGAAACATTTCCTATTTGACTGTGTAACTATATTTATCAATTTATATAATGAGTCATAGGACCTATTCATGCTGAAACCTTTATTAGTAATTGTTTGAATTGCAAACTAGTTTGTTATTAAAGAACATTTTAATTCAAAATAAATGTTTTGCATGGGATGTTTTAGCTTTTCTAATTCTAACATTTGGAAACCATAATCCTTGCCCATATTTTCTGTTAATATTTTACTTTTATTATCCCTAGTTAAATATACAGTTTCTCTAATAAATATTGTTATATGACTCCAGGCTTCTTCTATCGCTGTCATTTAGTTTTATCACAAGAATTTAGTCAATGGAGCTGTATTTACTTTTCTTAATGAGTCACATTTCCTTTATTCACTCATTAACATGCTTTACACCATCACTTTCATCCTCATTGATGTCTCTTATTAATTGCCTGAAGGTCTTTGATGATGAATAGAAACCTGCCATTGGAAGAATTTCCCAGAAATTAGCTCAACATTAGTTTCTAATCTACATAAAGGACATTAAGTACAAATGAACAAAATCTTATGTAATGCTGCATTAATGATGAGAAGAATGTTAATGACTTCTGATATGATGACATAGATACAGTAATTTAAAGTCTGTTTTGTTCTACTATTGCTATGGCTACCAGCTGCTATTTACTGAGCCCTTACTCAGTGTTATACAGTGCTGAGTGCTTTACCTTTATTTTGTCATTTAGAGTTCACAATGTTCTCATGTAGATATAATGATTAAAATGGGAATTTTTACAGATTACGGAAGGGTTGACCAGGCATGGTAGCTCATGCCCATAATCCCAACATTTTGGGAGGATGAGGCAGGTGGATCACTTGGGCTCAGGAGTTCAGGACCGCCTGGGCAATGTAGCAAAATCCCACCACTTCAAAAAATACAAAAAATTAGCTGGGTGTGGTGGTGTGTGTCTGTGCTCTTAACTACTCAGGAGACTAGGTGGGAGGACTGCTTGAGTTGGAGGTTACAGTGAGCCAAGATCAACCACTGCACTCCAGTCTGGGTGACAGAGTGATACCTCAGCTTAAAAAAAAAAAAAAAAAAAACAGGTGAGGGTTAACTATTTGATGTAGGTCATATAGCTAGTGAGTAGATATTATGTGAATTTGAATTCAGTTCCACATTTATTTGAGCACAAAATGTTTATTTTAAAAACATTTCTTTATAACTGTTGGGACAGTCATATTCCCTAGAACAGTCTAAAAGTGTCACCTTCAGTGTTTCAGACTTAATCAGACCTGAGTTTAAATGATTTCAATAAGACTGATGAGGTAAATATAAAGAAATTAAAATGCCGTTTTTACTAATGTATAAGTATAAATGCCAAAAGATTCGGACACTTCAAGTCCTCCAACCAGTGCATTCTTGGCCTGTAAACAAATTATAGAAAAAGTAACATTATGAACAGAGAATTTCTGCATGTTGAAAGAAGGATCACAACAGGAATATTGGTTATTTGAGACGAATGCTTAAAAGCATCAGAACATACATATTTTCCCACCAAAGACAAATATCAGCCACTAGAATGGACAGCTCAAGTGCTTGTTGCAGGGATTCCTTTTCTTTGGATAGTTCTTGGAGGTGAATGGCTACAGTTTGACTCTGGCTATTTCTCTATAAGTCTGTTACTTATAACCAAATTTCCTTTTATTGATACTCTATTTATTTAAATTCATTAAACTTTCAACATATTGTAACATGCATAAGAGAGAATTTGTCTCTTTATTATTTTGTATATTTCCATTTTATGTCCGTTTCCACCTCAGAGTGAGGCAGTAGCCTAAGAAGGGCCTCATGGCTAACCCAACTATCAGATGCTACCTATAGCATAAGAAGTATTCATAAGTATTGTGTGTTATAATGAATTAAAAAGTGAATTAGTGAATTAATGGACTTTTTTTAATGCCCTGAAAATTCCTTCATTTTTTTATATGTTGAGGAAAAATCAAATGTAAACGTATTATTTATAAAATTATTTCTCTATAACTTTTCTTATCAATGTCATATAAAATCCTGATACCCAAGATGTGGCTATTGCTTTCTTTGTGTAAGATAATTTTATTTTGTTTTTGTTCCTTGAAGAATAGGGTAATTATTTGTTTTAATATGGAGATGTCTCTGATTTCAATAAGACAATGTTTAGAATATATTGTTTGGCTTTATCTCCTAGTCAAAGTAAATATTTTGGCTTTATCTTTTGGTCAGAGCTATAATACAGGACTTACAACTGGTAAACTTTGGCAGAGCAAAATTTCTTACTCGTGTATACCTGCCCTGTCATAAACGTCAATGCTTTAAATTTTTCAGCTTTTTGTACCCACTCATTTTACAAATCCTCCTACCACCACGACCACCCACCTCATGAATTCACAGCTTTTAGCATCATTTGTAACCAGAGAACATTTTCAAGAGTAAGAAATACAGGTGGTGAAAGTATTTGGCTTTGATGTTGATTTTGTTTCCTTTAATTGGATAGGTGGGAATAAACGTAAGAGGTGGGTAGAAACACATGTGTCTCTAGGATGACAAGGACAGATGTTTGTACCCTAAAGTGAATTTTTTTTAGTTTAGCCATGCTGATAACCCCTATACAGATACTTAAGTTGTGATTTTCTTGGTGGGAAAAAAAAAAAGGAATTTATCAGGGAAAAGTCAGAACCTGTGAGTTAGCAGGGTTTGACCTTTGGCTGCCTGGAAGAGAAGAGAAGAGAATATAAAAGGAATCGAAAGGGGAAGTAGGAGAGGTACTCAGAAAGAGAAGAGGGACACTAACCAAATAAACATGGCAATTTAGCTAACATAAAATTAATAGCCCTTGCACTATGGAAAACACCTGAGAATTTTCAAGAGAGGTATGAATATCAGCTAGTCTTGGTTCTTACCAAGGCCTCTTTCTCCAAGTTAGTCCAGATCATTTATTGGATATTTTAATTGGATAGGTGGGAATAAACGTAAGAGGTGGGTAGAAACATGTGTCTCTAGGATGACAAGGACAGATGTTTGTACCCTAAAGTGAATTTTTTTTAGTTTAGCCATGCTGATAACCCCTATACAGATACTTAAGTTGTGATTTTCTTGGTGGGAAAAAAAAAAAGGAATTTATCAGGGAAAAGTCAGAACTTGTGAGTTAGCAGGGTTTGACCTTTGGCTGCCTGGAAGAGAAGAGAAGAGAATATAAAAGGAATCGAAAGGGGAAGCAGGAGAGGTACTCAGAAAGAGAAGAGGGACACTAACCAAATAAACATGGCAATTTAGCTAACGTAAAATTAATAACCCTTGCACTATGGAAAACACTTGAGAATTTTCAAGAGAGGTATGAATATCAGCTAGTCTTGGTTCTTACCAAGGCCTCTTTCTCCAAGTTAGTCCAGATCATTTATTCTATTTTTTCCTGGTATCTTGCTACCCAGTTTTCATTCATGTTCTGTGAAGAGAAGCAGAAAGGAAAGAAAAGAAGCACAGAGAAGGGAAAGAGATAGACTTGTGTTCTACAGTTGATTTCCTTCTTTTAAGGAGTCAGCAACACACAATTTCCTGGGATTTCCCTATTAATAGAATACATTCCTCATGAATGTCCTACAGTTTTAATGATACTTCTACCACTGCCACTGGTCACCTGGGTTACTAGGCTTTTGAGCAACCACCTTCACCAAGCTTATTTGGCTTGTTTTTCCTTTCATAGGAGTACTATTGCTATACAACATTCTCACTTGATCCCCTTTGGATGAAATGAAAGGAACAGCTTGTTTGACTGGTAAGATTACTAAGGCAGGACAGTAGCAGTACTTTATAAATTTAAAAATAGCTATGAAACTATTTCTGCTTACACCATTTTGGTTAACTGCATAAGTTTTATATTTTATTATTCTATAAGTTGTTCATTATTATGCATATGTGTATATACATAATAATGGACAAATTATAGAGCAATAAAATAGAAAGCTGTGAATATAAAAGTGTGTGTGCACACATACTTTTTCTCTTTCTTTGCCCTGTCAAGATGTAGCTACATCTTCATTTTCCAACTAATTAGTGAAAGGAATCACTTGTTATTATGGGCTATAACCATAGGAGACCATGACTACTCTAAATGCTTTTTATTCAAAGTAGCCAGCAGCATCTATGTTTGAGAACTGTCTAAAGGATAAGAAATCCAGTATATTAGAAAAATTGTGATGTCATTCAGAATACCACAAAAGTTAATGAAAGATTAGAATCAGAAATCGGAATCAGTGTCTAGATATTTAATGTTTGACTGGCTGGCTGTGAAATCACTTTCTTTATAATACTCCCACCCCACCATTACTTTTTCAACCCAATCAAGGTAAGGCCACTAAAATATTCAAGCTCCTTATTCAATTGCTTTTAGCTACACAGACACTAATAATATTAATTCAGAAAATATAATCAAAACTAAACTTTTATATCAATTATATTCTAAAGTAAAAGAATTAAACTTTCTGCTAGTATACAACTTGTTGGGAGGTGATATCATACTGAGATCCAGATTTTCTAATAGAAAAACATTACATAAAAATACAGATTGTCCTCTCTTATTTCATTGAGCAGTGGTTTGTAGTTCTCCTTGAAGAAGTCCTTTACTTTCCTTGTTAGTTGTATTCCTAGGTATTTTATTCTCTTTTTAGCAATTGTGAATGGCAGTTGGTTCTTGATTTGGCTCTCTTTAAGTCTGTTATTGGTGTATAGGAATGCTTGTGATTTTTGCACGTTGATTTTGTATCCTGATACTTTGCTGAAGTTGCTTATCAGTTTCAGGAGATTTTGAGCTGAGACGATGGGGTCTTCTAGATATACAATCATGTTGTCTGCAAATAGAGACAATTTGACTTCCTCCTTTCCTATTTGAATACCCTTTATTTCTTTTTCTTGCCTGATTGCTCTGGCTAGAACTTCCAGTACTATATTGAATAGAAGTGCTGAGAGAGGACATCCTTATCTAGTGCCAGATTTCAAAGGGAATTAGCTCCAGATGGATTAAAGACTTAAACATAAGACCTAACATCATAAAAACCCTAGAAGAAAATCTAGGCAAAACCATTCAGGACATAGGCGTAGGCAAGGACTTCATGACCAAAACACCAAAAGCATTGGCAACAAAAGCAAAAATAGACAAAGGACCTAATCAAACTCCACAGCTTCTGCACAGCAAAAGAAACAGTCATTACAGTGAATCGGCAACCAACAAAATGGGAAAAAGTTTTTGCAGTCTACCCATCTGACAAAGGGTTGATATCCAGAATCTACAAAGAACTGAAACAGATTTACAAGAAAAAAACAAACAAGCCCATTGAAAAGTGGGTGAAGGATATGAACAGACACTTTACAAAAGAAGACATACATGAAGCCAACAAACATATGAAAAAATGCTCATCGTCACTGGTCATTAGAGAAATGCAAATCAAAACTACATTGAGATACCACCTCACACCAGTTAGAATGGTGATCATTAAAAAATCTGGAGACAGGCTGGGCGCGGTGGCTTACGCCTGTAATCCCAGCACTTTGGGAGGCCGAGGTGGGCGGATCACGAGGTCAAGAGATCGAGACCATCCTGGTCAACATGGTGAAACCCCATCTCTACTAAAAATACAAAAAAATTAGCTAGGCGTGGTGGCACGCGCCTGTAGTCCCAGCTACTTGGGAGGCTGAGGCAGGAGAATTGCTTGAACCTGGGTGGCGGAGGTTGCAGTGAGCTGAGGTCGTGCCACTGCACTCCAGCCTGGCGCCTGGTGACGGAGTGAGACTCTGTCTCAAAAAAAAAAAAAAAAAAAAA
>PVKV010027221.1:0-26721 GCA_004027835.1 Alouatta palliata
AACAAAAAAGCAAAGACAAAAACTTCAGACATTTGACAAAATCCAACATCCATTCATGATAAAAACCTTAGATAGAAGGGAAGGTCCTCAACTTGATAAAGAGGATCTACAAAAAAACGTACAGCTGTTGTTTTACTTAATAGTAGAAGATTGAATGTTGTCCCTCTTAAGATCAGAAATAAGGCAAACATATCCACTCTCAGTACTCTTACTCAGCATATTGTCAGTAGGTCTAGCCAGGGCAATATGCAAGAAAAGGAAATAAAAGGCATACAGATAGTTAAGAAATAAGTAAAACTGTCCCTCTTTACAGATGGCATAATTATCTATGCTAAAAATCCCACAGAATCTACAGAAAAATTCCTACAACTAAGTTGAGCAAAGTCAAGCAATATAAAAATGAACATTCAAAAACCAACTATATTTCTATATACTAGCAATAAACACATGAATACTGAAATTAAAAGTGCAATACCATTTATAATTGCTGAAAAAATTAAAATAATTAGATAAATCTACCAAAACCTATACCAAATTAGGATGTTGAAAACTTAAAAAAAAAAAAAAAAAGAAAGAAATCACAGATCTAAATAAATGGAGGGACATACCATGTTAATGGATTAGAAGACTCAACACAGTAAAGACATCATTTCTCCCCAAATCTATATACACATTTAGCATGACTCCAGTCAAAATTACAGCAAGAATTTTTGTGGTTATAGACAAGATTATTCTAAGATATATATGGAAAGGGAAAAAGAGCTAAATAGCAACAACTTTTAAAAAGACAATCAATAAAGAAGGAATCAGTTTATTCAATTCTAAGACGTATTCTATAGCTATAGTAATCAAGACTATATTGTATTTAGCAGAGGGATAGGCACATATATCAGTGGAACCCAGAAACAGACCCACAAAAATATGCCCAGCTGGTATCTGACAAAGGTATAACAATTCAATAGGGATGCTGGACAATGTGGCTCATGCCTGTAATCCCAGTGCTTTGGAAAGCTAAGGCAAGAACATTGCTTGAAGCCAGGAGTTCAAGACCAGCTGGGCATAGATAATGAGATCCTGCCTCCACAAAAAAATTTAAAAATTAGCTGGGTGTGGTGGCCTATGCCCATAGTCCTAGCTACATCATTCGAAGGGGAGTTGGTGCTGAGGCAAAACGATTGCTTCAGTCCAAGAGTTCAAGGCTGCTGTGAGCTAAGATCATGCTACTGCATTCCAGCCTGGGTGACAGAGTGAGATCTTGTCTCTAAAAGCAAACAAACAAAGCAACTCAACCGCAGAATGACAGACTTTGCATCAAATGATACAGAATCAACTAAACATTCACAGGCACCAATAAGAACAACAACAAAAAACCTCACCTAACTCTTATACTGTATACAAAAATTAACTCAAAATGGATCATAGCCTAAGATGTGAAATATAAAACTATAAAACTTTCAGAAAAAAAAATATGAGAAAATCTTTGCACCGAAGGTGTAATCCATAGAGGAAACTTTGACAAATCCTATTAAACAAAATTAAAAATTTTTACTCTGCAAAAGCTCCTCTTAAGATAAAATGACAAGCTCCAGACTGGGAAAAGTATTTGCTAACCACATGTCTATCTAATAAAGGACTAGTACTCAGAATACATAAAGAACTCTCAAAACTAAACTGTAAAAAGCAAATGATCCAATTAGACAATGGGCAAAATATATGAAGGAACATTTCATCAAAGAGGAAAAATGGCTGGCAAATAAGCCCATGAAAAGATGTTCAACATCATTAGCCATTAAGGAAATGCAAATTAAAACCACACTGAGATATCATGATGCAACTATCAGATTGACTAAAAAAAAAAAATAGTGACAGAACAGAAGCTGGTGAGGATGTAGAGAAATTTGATCTTTTCTACATTGCTGGTGGGAATGTAAAATGGCACAGCCACTCGGGAAAACAGTTTGGCAAATTCTTAAAAAGTCAGACAGGCAAGTACTACAGACCCAGCAATTGCACTCCTGGGAATTTACCCCCAAAATAACAAAACTTATATATAATTCCATTTATATAACAGTCTTGAAAATGACAAAATTACAGAAACAGAGAAGAGAGTTGTGGCTTCCAAGGGTTATGCAAGGGCTGGTAGGAGGGAAGTATCTATGGCTATAAAAGGGCAACAGGAGGGATTCTCGTGGCAGTGGAAATGTTCTGTAGCTTGACTGTATCCATGTCAATATCCTGGTTGTGATACTGTACTGTAGTTTTGCAAGATGTTACCATTGGGAGAAACTGGGTAAAGTGTATAGAGAACTTCTATGTGAATATGCAATCATCTCAAAATAAAAACTTCATTTTCTTTAAGCTAAAAATGCTTAAAGAACAAATAAAAGGCCATGAAGGGCATTTAAAAAAGGGGGAATGGGCTGAGTGTGGTGGCTCACACAGGTAATCCCAGCACTTTGGGAGGCCCAGATGGGTGGATCACCTGAGGTCAGGAGTTCAAGACCAGCCTGGACAATATGATGAAACCCCATCTCTACTAATAATACAGGAAATTAGCTGGGTGTGGTGGTGCATGCCTGTAATCCCAGTTACTCAGGACGTGGAGGCAGGAGAATCACTTGAACCTGGGAGGCTGAGGCTGCAGTGAGCCGAGATCACGCCATTGCAAACAGAGCAACAGAGCAAAACTCCATCACAAAACAAACAAACAGAAACCAATTAAAGGCTGGGCATGAGGAATGGGGGAATGAGCACTACCATTCTTCCCAAGCTTACTGGCTTGAGGCACAAGGACAGTGGGGAGGGTACAGTGTTGCCAGGTAAAATGCAGGACAGCAGGCAATTGTAATTTCGGATAAGAAATAATGTTTTAGTAGAGTATGTCCCAAGCAAATGAATGGAGACACATTTTGACTAAAAAGGTATTGGCTGTTTATTTGAAATTCCAACTTAATTAGCCTGTATTTTTAGTGGCTAAACCTGGACACCTAGAGGGGAAGAATGGGACAGGAGGGGTTTGGAGTCCCTGGGGATAGTGGGCTGAAAAAGGCAGGGTGGAAACAGGGAGAAGTAAAAGAGAATGAGCAAAGGGATGCCAGAGGACCAGGAAGGCACACAGGCTGGGCAGTGCCATGGTGGGGCCAGGAGGCAGGCACAGGCTTGAAGTCCCTGAGCTGCTAGTGAAATGACCCTGTGTGGGGCAATCAGGCAGAATCTAGAGGTCAAAAGAGTGGATGCTTGAGTCTCAGTAAGGGGAGCCTGGCAGCCTGACCAAGGGGCTCCTCTAGGCACCAGGAACATCACCCAGTTAACCCCAGGCCAACCCCTGGGCCTCGGTTGCCACAATCTGGCTCCACCAAAATGGTCTCACCCCACTGCCACCTGCTACAGGAAAGGATGTGCTGATCAGTGGGCTCACATGTCCAGGTTGGTGGGCATCCATGCACTTGACCAAAACCCAAAATGCTCTCTGACGAGATTATGCTCTCAGCCTGCACATCACCTCCCATGGAGGCCACTGCACAACTTCTGCTTTCACCTCGCTCTCACACACACCCAGGACCTGCCCTTCTCTTCTGCATGGTACCCATCACTATTGGGCACAATCAGGAGCTCTTACGGTTCTCTTGGTGAACACTCATCTGCTCCCACCAGATTCTATGCTCCTGGACAGCATGACAAAGACGGTTCTGCTTGCTGCGACACTCATGCTTAGTGCCTGGCACATAGTGGGTGCTCAAGAAAGAAAAATAACTTGGAACTGGAGGACATTACATTAAGTGGAATAAGCCAGGCACAGAACGACAAATGTCCCATGTTCTCACTCATTTGTGGGAGCTAAATTTGAAAACAACTGAACTTATGGAGATAGACAGCAGAGTGATAGTCCACAGATGCTGGGAAGGGTGGTGGGGAGGGGGTCAAGTGAGGATGGTTAGTGGGTGCAAAAATATAATCTGACAGGATCAATATGATCTAGCACTTGACAGCACAACAGGGTGACTACAGTCAACGATCATTTATTGCACATTTTAAAATAAAAGAGTATAATTGGACTGTTTGTAGCACAAAGAAAGAATAAATGCTTCAGGTGATGGGTACCCCATTTACCCTGATGTGATTATTATATATTGCATACCTGTATCAAAAGATCTCATGTACTCCATAAATATATGTACCTACTATGTACCCACACAAATTAAAAATTAAAAAAAGAAAACTGAATGAATGAAGGAGGAAATGAAAAATCAGTTTGACTGGAGCTACTCCTTCTGGCTCTGTCCTCCAGGCCCAGCCCCTTGGAGTCTTGACAAGGCAGACAGAGAGGGCTGTTCTTCTTCCTCCAGGAAGCCCTCAGGAGCATCCTCAGAGATGCTGAGTGCTGACATCTGGGATGTAGGCTTAGCATGGCCACAGAGGGGCTCAGTTTTTTCTCTCTACACTGGGACCCCATTATCATCGTCATTATCTATTAACACTAACACAATATTGATATATACCATTGATTCAGAAGTTACATGTGCCAGGCAGTGTGCTAGGACCTTTTCATACATTTTAACTAATTTAACCTCTAAACAGTGCCAACTGTTAGGTGTGGTAGCTACACTGTTTTGTTTTGTTTTTGTTTTTTTTTTTTGAGACAGAGTCTCACTCTGTCACCCAGGCTGGAGTGCAATGGCATGATCTCAGCTCACTGTAACCTCTGCCTACCGGGTTCAAGTGATTCCCCTGCCACAGCCTCCCAAGTAGCTGGGACTACAGGTGCACGCCACCATGCCTGGCTAATTTTTGTATTTTAATAGAGATGGAGTTTCATGTTGGCCAGGATGGTCTCGATCTGCTGACCTCATGATCCGCCTGCCTTGGCCTCCCAAAAAGCTGCAGTGTTTGTGCTGCCCCTTCTTATGGAAATAAAAGCCCTCTTTTTTTTTTTTTCAAGAATACCCTTCCTACTCCCACTGTTGGGGGGTGGACTCCCAGGAAGGGCAAGGGTCACCAGCTTGACCAACAGCCAGCTCTACCTCCTTGGCCATAACAATTGGCCCGTGGACAGCTTCAGGACATTCCTGAGACCAGCGAGCCTCATTCCTAGACCTTCACTGCAGATGAAGAAGCACATGACCCTCTCTGCTACTGGCTACTATCTTGCACCAGGGAGCCCATTTGAGAACAAGGGCAACAAAGAGGGAAGCCAAGCTGAGAGATGAGAGAGAGAGAAACTGATGACTTTGTTGGAGCACCTGGAACCAGCCATACCTGAAACCTGCTAATATATCGCTAATATATCTCTAGACTTTTCTGTTACATGAACCAATAGCAAATTTTTTTATGCCTAACCAGTAGTAGATTTTTTATGCTTTAGTCAGTGTGAGTTGGATTTCTGACTTGCCACCAAAAGGGTCCTACCTAAACTACTATGTTAAGATGAAGATATTCTGTAGATGAGGAGCTGAAGTATAGAAAGATGGCATAACTTAGCCATGAATGGACGTAGCTGGAGCTGGAGCCCTCTGACTGCAGAGCCTGTGCTCTTAACTGCTGTGTTGCACTGCTGGGTTCCACATTCAGTGCGTGTGCACACATGCTTGCACACTCTATTGCCCATTAATATTCACACCTGTAGCAGGCTGAGCAAACTGTTGATGCTTAAAATCTATAGGATAAACTTGAACCAGTAACTTCCTCTCAGACTCTCTGTTTAGAAAATGCTCCTATTAGTGATGTTAGATTCTCACTCCAACCCAGGCTCACAGCTTACCATGTATCTTCAGGGATCACTTCCTTTCTCCCCACCTCAGTTTCCCCAAATAGGTGAGCTGGGAATCACACCAGGCAGGACACCTCCAGGACCGAACAGCCATTAATGGGCACCCCAGCTCCTTCAGAGGCAGGCTCTGCAGTCAGAAGAGAAGGCCTTCCACTTTCTCCCCACTGGGCCCCAAGGATCCAAGGCCAGGTCTGAGGCTCTGAAGCCCACTGGGTGCTCAGGACAGAGGGGACCAAGCTCTGGGGACAAGCTCTGGGGCCACTGGCCACAGGACCCTTGTCTGCTGTTATTCTAGTAAGGCTCACCCAGAAGCAGGTATGAGGGAAATTGTCCATGTATCAGCTGCTTCCAAGCAGCCAAATGATATCAAAGGATGCTCAGCAAAGTCAGTTCAACAATCCAGGCCCCCAAGCCCAGGTGACCTGACAGAGAGAAGGACATGGTATGAGCCAGCTCAAGCACGATGGTGCCAGGGCTCCAGTGCTGGCCCCTCAAGGACCGGCTCCATCAGCATGTCCCTCACTTCTATCCTTCCTCTTCCCCTCCCTGCTGGCTCTCTCTCCCTAACCTAGAAACACACTTTGGTCTCTTCCTCTTAAACATTTTCTGTGACCTTTAGAGCCCTCCCGCTCTCGCTTCTCTCTCTCCCCTCCCAGCCTGGAACCCGGAAAGTCCATTGACACTGCTGGCCTCCCATCTCCTCCTGACCCCTTCCGTTGGACACCACTGACCCCTGCTCATACCCAGGACACAATGAACACTTGTTGCTGAGCCCCATAGACCCTCTTCAGCCTCCCTCCCAGGGCACTTTTCACACGGCGCCCAACTGATATTCCTGGAAACACTGCTCCTTCAGTACCAGTGACCCCATGATCTTCACTATCCAGGCTCCTCCCAAATGTTCTCACCATCTATGATGATGCCCCCAGATACCCTTACCCAGACAGGGCCCTGCTGGTCAGACACCAACACTCAGATCTCCATGGGCATCTTGTGTGAGGCCACACTATCACAAACACTCAAGCCCTCCAAGTGTGGTAAGTCTTTAGGTGCAGGGGTTAAGGGTGCAGACTCTGAGTCACACTGCCTGAGTTCACATCCTTACCCTGAAACTTACCGACATTGGACATGACACTGCCCATGGATAAAAGGAGAGTAATGACAGCAAGTCTCACAGGATGTTTGTGAGGGTGAAATGTGATAACACCTGCAGATATTGAAAGAAGGGCCTGGTGCTTAGTGAGCTTCATTAGATGGTATTGATTGATGTGGTTTAGCTGTGTGTCCCCACCCAAATCTCATCTTGAATTATAATCCCCATGTGTGGAGGGAGAGACCTGTAATCACCACATGTCGAGGAAGAAAGGTGATTGAATCATGGAGGTGGTTTCTCCCATGCTGTTCTCATGAGTGAGTTCTCACAAGATCTGATGGTTTCACAAGGTGCTCTTCCCCTTTGCTTTCTCCTCTCTCTCTCCTGCCGCCATGTAAGACATGCCTGCTTCCCCTTCCACCATAATTGTAAGTTTCCTGAGGCCTCCCCAGCCCTGAAGAACTGTGAGTCAATTAAACCTTTCCTTTATAAATCATCCAGTCTCAGGTGTATCTTTCCAGCAGTGTGAGAATGGACTGATACATAAACCACTGCCAGCATCACTGTCTTCTTTTCCAGTCCTTAAGAGTTCTTCCTCCGGCATGGTATCATCTGCCACCTATCAACCAAAACCTGATCACCTGAGACCTGAGTCTTCCTACTTCTCCCAGTCCCATGGCTACTCAATAGCCAAATCCTGCTGGTTTTGTCTCTTAAATGTTTCTCCAGCCCATACCCTCCTATCCAAAATCCTCACCTTCTCTCACCTACTTTACCTCACCTCCTCCTGCCTCACAATCGGTTCTGCTGCAGTACTGAATTGTCTACAGTGTCCCTGCATACTACATGGACCTCTCTTCTCTGTAATGGCTTGTACTTGTTTCTTTGCCTGAAATTTGCCTCCCACCTTACTTCTCATACTTTGAGACCGCGATTAGGTGTAACTTCTTCCAGAAAGCGTTCCTGGAATACTCAGATTGGGCAACATGCCTGTTCTCTGAGCGCCCATATCTTAGACTTGTGACGTTACGTCGAACTTGTAGGTTACCACCTCCCGAGCTGGGTTAGCGGCCCCTCGCATAGCCCACCAAGGACTTTAATTGTGTTTACTAAACATGAAGGTATGAGGCTATGATTAGAAAAACCTCAACAGCAGAGGCCTTTCCTCCAAAAGAAAAAAAAATACACATACAAAAGGAATTCATGAAAACAAGAAAATTTCCACTATTTTAAAATTCAGAACTGATGGATTCTCCATAGACCTAAACAGCTTCCTCAAATGAACCAATGGAATTCAAAGTCAGGGAAACTGAGTCCTTTGGGCTGGTTCTGTCACCCAGGAGGAATGCTGAAGTGACTGTTCCCTAGTCTGGGGGTTTGGCAAGGAAAAAAAAAAGAATAAAAAAGAATTGGATTATAGGCTTGCTGTACAGGCTTGTTACTCTGACAGAACAGTTCCAGAACCTGAAATATGATCTCCCGGGGGACAGGCAGACAGTTTTATCACATATTAAGGTTAGACAGATGTTTTAGGTCTGGTGTTACCTGAATCAAAAGCACCATAGAGCCTGACACAGCCCAGTTCAGCAACACGTGATCCTGGTAGAAAGGAGACAGGAATCCCTTTTTCTTTTCCTATTCATGACGTTTTCCTCTGTGGTTCTATTTGAGGATTTTTTTATATCTCCCTGGAGCTGGAGTGAGACTCTGACTTCTACTCCAGACCATCCTCCTTGGACCAGTGATTCCTTCCCCTCCAATATGCTATAGGCCAGACCTTTAGCATGGGGCCAGGGTCCAAATGGAAGCTTGAACTGCTGGGCCCTGAATCTGTGAGGCAGTTTGAAAGTATCTCCAGGGATGTGCTTCATAAAGACTTGGATGGTAGAAAAACCCTCTCTCTGTCTGTCTCTCTCTCTCCTTCTCTCTCTCTCTTTTACACACACACACACACACACACACACACACACACACACACATGCCTCCCTCCAGGTGGACCAGGGCTGGTCCTGCTACAGTGAGGGGCGAGGGCTGGGGACTAGAGGGCACGCAAGGACAGAAGCTGGCAGTGGGGGCACTTTAAGGGCCTGGGCAGGAGGCAGGAGGGGTTGATCTTCCAAACTCCCCCTTCCTCCCCTATTTATTTGGCCCTGACAGCAGAGCCCAGCCCTTGAAGGCACCCAGGGAAAAGGGCCAGTGTGAGCATGCAAAGCAGGCCTCCAGAATGACTAATACCCTACCGGGACAGGCCTGGCTCTGGCCTGGCTGCCCACCAGAGAATCCACAGCCACTTTCCAAGGACAGCAAGGGCAAGAGTTCCTGACAAGATTCCCCGAGGACCATCTCTTCCCAGACCTGACCCTCCCCGGGGCTCCCCCAAGGGGCCTGTGAGGCCCTGTGTGAGGATGTCCAGGGTCCCAGAGGCTGAGTCACTCCCTTGGGGCCAACCTGGGTCATGGCAAGTTTGTTATCTCAAGGACAAGTTCTCAGACCCCTTATCCAGCCATCCCCACCTGAAAGGAATGAAAAGTAAGGCTTCTCCAGAAAATCGGCTTCCTGGGGGTCTCCAGCCTCAGACCTGGCACCCCAGGGTGAGGTCCTCCATGCCCCAGGGGGGCAGTGTATGCACATTGTACATACATGTTCAACACATGTGAGCAAGCTGATGCTCCTCCCTTCCCAGCTGTGGGGGGCCAGCTGCCTCTGGGCCAGGCCCCCCACAAGGCTCCTTCAGCAGCCCCTTCTCCCTGGGGAGCCCAAGGCGAGGGCCTCCTGCAGAGCCATTTCCTGGGGCAGCAGATGCGGGGGGCCATCTTCCCAGAGTCCTGGGAGGGGGTGAGGGGGAGGTGGGGAAGGGGTGGCTGGGCAGAGCCAGGTCACACCGGCAGGAGGCCACAGCACAGAGCTCTGGGCTGCTCCAAGTTCTTCATGTGCCTTCTCGGGGAGGGTGTGTCCAAGCCATTTCAAAAGCCAGGGGAGGCCCAGAGAAGGGGCCTCATTCTCCGTGGGGAGGGGAAATTTCAAAGGAGACCCTGCTGCTGAAAGGTTTCCAAAGACCCTTGCCTTTCTATCAGATCCAAACCACTCCCCATCAGCAGCAGCCAGGAGTGGGGTACTAGGAAAATGTTTCCAAGGAGACATGCCTCTGAGTCATCATAACTCCAGGGTCTCTGGGCTGCAGAGCCATGCAGAGGCCCTCCGCTATAAAAAGGCCAGTTTACCGACCCCCAGGGGAGCTCTCCAGCAGTCTGGGTCCCCGGGGAGGCCTGCCTCAGACCCCCAAGTGCCCTGAGTTTATGAGAAGGCTGCGGAGCTGAACAGGGCCACTTCTACCCACCAAGTCCCCCTGGTGCCACTAAGGGGGACTTTTACCCATCAGTGGCAGGGTGGCCACTCTGGGCTCAGACCGTTTAGCAGAGGAAGCCATCCACAGGGACACTGGGCCCCAACAGATTTACAGGAGTGCAGAGCCAGCCCCAAAGCAGGCCTGCTGTGCCTGCCTCTTACCATCCCCCCAGCAGCCTTCCCAAGCCACCAGGGCCGGCCAGACTCCCAGCACAAGCCACATCTAAGTTCCATCAACTCCTTCTCCTGCTGCCCCATTCCCTCAGCCCAGGACACACCAGGTGGGTCTTTGTTCTCTTCCCAGCTGGTTCCCTCTCAACACTGCAGCCAGATTCATCTTCCTAAGGCTCAGTCCAGGCTACACCCAATCTAAAACCTTCAATGGCTCCCTAGCACTAAGGTCCAAGGTTATACACTCAGGTAACCACAGGGACCAGGCTGGGGACTTAAATGAGCCGTGCAGCCCCCTATAACAGCAAGACCATGATGGTTGGGCATGCATGCCTTGTGGAGGAGATACTGCTGCTGCTGCTGCTAAGTCACGCCAGGTGGGAATGATGATGATGATGGTGGAAATGATGATGATGATGGAAATGATGATTGCGGGAATGTGACACCCTGGCTGCCACCTCTTGTGGTTTTTCAAGAGAAGCCTAATAAATCATAGCCAAGGGGCCCCCAAAGTTGGACCCTGGCCTACAGAGTTGAAGGCCAAACCCTATCCCCTCCACCTGGTATTGGAGGTGATCTGTGGCCCACCCCAGCCCCTCCCCACTCTCGCTACCCATGATGCCTCCATCCCAGCCGAGCCAGGCACCTGCAGTCCACCAGACTTGCCAGCTCTGCTCACCCCCAGTCCTCCTACAGGCAGATGGCTCACCACCCTCGCAGTCTGGCAGCAACACTTTGTTCCAGAGCCTCGTCCTGATGCTCAGCCCTCCCTCGGAAGGCAATATCCCCCCTCTTCATCCTTCAATGCCAAGGGGACCCTGCTCTGGGAGCACCCACACCACTGCACTGCACTCACCTGCACACCCGTCAGCCTCCCCCTGGAAGGGAACCCTGAGGTCTCTGCCACTACAGGCCCCGGTAGGGGACCCAAACACAATAGAGGGGCCCTAGTTATGGTTCAGTCCCTCCAGCTTCCATTACTCAGGCTGGAAGGAGTTGGGTAAGTCAGGAAATCTCTCTAAGCCCCGGGTTCCTTATCTGTCAGATGGGGAACAAGTGCCCATGGAAAGTGCCTGGCACGTAGAAAGGCTGAGTCAATAGCAGCTGTTAGCATCCTTATCCAATGTGACCTCTTTGCTGCATGATATGTGCAGTGTCTTCTATGAGATGATCTCTGAGGCAGAGACCATGCCCCCTGTACCCCCATCACCCACAGAGACTGCCGCAGCTCTGGACATGCCACAGGTGCTCAATCAAGCCCTCTGGTAGATTGGACTGATGAGGCTTGGGGATGGCAGGCAGGTGGGGAGCACAGGTTAGAGGGAGAGGGACTGCCCAGCTGCCAGATGTCTGGCTCACCCAGGGGTCGATGCCGCAGTGAACTGAAACCTCCATGCTTGAGGACCAGCCAACCACTCCTGGCTGCCTGCTTCCCAGGCCTCCAACTCTCGAGTTCCTGGGCTCCAGATCAGCTGACAGTGCTGTAGGGCAGGCGTGGGTGAGGGGACCCGTCCAGCCCCTAGCCAAGATGCCTTCCCGAGGAAGCCCGGCCTGCAGCTCACACACAGGCCCAAATGCCCCTCAAACCCTCCTTTTGCTTTTCCCAGGACTCTAGTTAAGAGCAATCCCCTCGCCTTCCACCTGAGGACACAGAGCTTCCAGGCTCCGCACAAAAGGCAAGGCGGAAGAGAGGAGGGAGGGGGCAGAAACGCCTCGGAAATCACTGCGGTCCAATTAGCCAGGCTTGCGCCCTTCATGCTTACAAACAGGAATGCGTATTAACACCTGCTACAAAAGCAAACGTTTCTAGATATCTTCATTTTCACCTCCCTGACACTCCATGAAAGGACTCTCAGCAGCCAGTGACTGACAGGGGAGCGCTCCTTCTTATCCTTCAGCAGGGGGCTCTCAGACAGAGAAATTAAAAAGCCACCAATCTCTCTGTCAGGCCAAGCTCCCAGGGCCCCCACCTGCTCTTTCCGGGCCCCCCCTCCCCACTTTCTGCCAGGTAAGCCCCACCACACACACGATTGGGGTCAGTGGCTCCAAAGCACAGGGGGCAGAGGTTGTCAGACAGGTTGGGGATCGGGGTGACTGGGATGCTGGGCCCCCACCCTCACTGAGCATGGCCACTGCTGTGGCTAGGTAGGGACCAGGGGACCTGAACCTGCCCCAAGATCACCTTCACTAAAGAATGGCCTTTGCAATGCAAACCTTAAACAAAACCTTGATGACTGTATAAATTTGGAGCAAACTGAAACTCTCATATACCACTAGTAGGGGCGTAAGTTCATAAAACCGCTTCAGAAATGTGTTTGTCAGCATTTACTAAAGGTGAACATCATTTAACCTGGGACTCAGCAAGTCCATGCAAATCCTATATTCCCATTTTATATATATATTTACATATATTTACATATATAAATATATAAATAAATAAATATATAAATAAATAAATATATAAATAATATAGTATGTAACAGTATATTATATATAAACACAAAATATGTTATCTGTATATTCCTATAATCACAGTAAAATCACATACATATGTTCATCAGGAGACAGGTACATGGGGCTGGGTGCAGTGCTCATGCCTGTAATCTCAGCACTTGGGGAGGCCGAGATGGGCAGATCACTTGAGGTCAGGAGTTTGAGACCAGCCTGGCCAACATAGTGAAACCCTGTCTCTACTAAAAATGCAAAAATATTTGCCAGGCATGATGGCACATGCCTGTAAGTCCCAGCTGCCTGGGAGACTGAGGCAGGAGAATCACTTGAACCTAGGAGGCAGAGGTTGCAATGAGCAGAGATTGTGCCACTACACTCCAGCCTGGGTGACAGGGTGAGACTCTGTCTCAAAAAAATGAAACAAAACACAAGAAGACACATCCATATATGTGCCAGCACTATATAAGAATGGGCCCATCAAGAATCAAACAGATAACTGGTGGCTGGCGTGTTCCTGTGACAGATTACTATACATCAATGAGAGGCATGATCTCCAACTAGAGGAAATAATGGGAAAAGTGAAAGATGCCAGGTGCAAATGAGTAGAAACTGTGATTCCACTTCCATAAAGTACAAACCAACCTATATTTCTAGACATCAGCATCATGATGACCTGTTGGTGGTAGAGGGGGCCTGAAGGAGGCCAAGAGGGAAGCTTCTGAGATGCTGGAAATAATCCGCTCCTTGATCTGTATGTGGGTTACACAAGTGTGTTTAGTTCATGAAAATTCATGAAGCTGCTCACTTATGAGAGGTTTTCTAAATGTACGCAGTAAAGGGTTTTGTAAACAAGTACTCTGATGGCAGTTAAGACAACAATGAAAAGATGCTAGAAGAAGAAAAACAGATCAAGTAAAGATGAGTTCAACCTATGGCTGCAACTTTACTGCTCACTCTACAGAGTCTCAGAGAAAGTGATCACATATCCAACAAAGACCCAGGGTACCAGGCTTCTGAAGCTCTTCCAGAACCCAGCCCACCCCAGGTTAGCCCCTTCCCTCCACGCCTATCAGAACATCCAGCTGTGCCCTCTCCTACTACGAGGGCACCCCTAGCTGCCAAGGAGACCACATCCACCCATCCAAGGTAAAGGAGACCTCACAGCTTCACAGGTCTCTTGTGTCAAGTGTGTGAACTCTATAGAACTTTGCAAGCTGCCCTTCTAGAAAGGCTGAATTTTCCAAAGTCCAAAATCACTTGAAGAGGAATGGAAAAAGCACCAAAGTAACCTTGTAAGTGTTCTGTTTTGACAACGTGCCTGAGGAATTCACCATGTTGAGTGGGGAAATGTTAGCAGTTAAATCTATTCAATGTCATGACACACAAAATTGAAGCATAATTGCTCCTGAGTGCTTGACAACTAGAAAGCACTTTGTTTCAGAAATGGAGGGGAATTTACGCTGGGAAATGGAAGAGATTGTCAAAAGTTTGATTGTAATGTGAGTGGAGCTGCGTCAGGAAGGCTCGGTGGAGAAAGGGCTCCCATTCTGACATTCTCACTCCCATTTGCAATGTCTCAGAAACAGCAGCGATAACTCTGTCCTTTGGCCTAAAAGCCAGTAAAATGATGATGGGAACCGCAAATTTCAAACCCCAAAGAGTAGCTCCAGCATGGCTGGGAGGAAATGCTCTCTTACCAATCACGTGGTTGGCAAAGTGGATTTGGATCTCTCTCTCGTTCTCGAAGGTCATCTGGCACTTGATGCACTGGTATGTCTTTTTCTGTTTGGAAACCAAAAAGAAAAGATTTAGAGAGGCACGAAGCAGAAAAAAGTAGAAAGCAAAAGGTCCTAGGGGGCCTAGCTCAAGACTTTCCAGAATGGCTCCAGTCCCCTCCTGCTTCCCCAGGCCATCCTCGTCCCACCTCCCTCTAAATCAAGCTCTACCAGACTGGGGAAGGGGAATGAGGCTACATTCCAAGGGAGTTGCTCCTCTGCTAGATCTGGAAAATCTGCCCATCTCAAGGTAAAGCTTTAAGGAAGAAAAGGGAGGCCTCCTTGCTTAGAAGGGCAAATCCAACTACCCACGCCCCATCCATCCACCTAGCCATCTATTCTCCATCTAGCAATTTACCCATCTACATACATTCCTACCAAAAGACCCATCCATCCATCCTCTATCTACCTGTCCATCCATCTACATACATACCTACCCATAGATCCATCCATCCACCCTCCATCTACCCATCCATCCATCTACTCCACCCATCCATCCATCCTCCATCTACCCATCCATCCATCTACATATATACCCACCCATTCATCTCCATCTACCCATCCATTCATGTACATACCTACCCATAGACTCATCAATCCATCCTCCATCTACCCATCCATCCATCCATATACACACTCACCCATCCATCCTCCATCTACTCATCCATCCATCTATGTACATACCCAGCCATCCATCCTCCATCAACCCATCCTCCATCAACCCATCCATCCATCTATATACATACTCACACATTCATCCTCCATCAACCCATCCATCCATCTACATATATATTCACCCATCCAACCTCCATCTACCCATCCCTCCATCCATCATCCACCCATCCATTTATCTACATACTCACCCACCCATCCACCCATACTC
Source organism: Alouatta palliata (assembly GCA_004027835.1). Taxonomy (NCBI): domain Eukaryota; kingdom Metazoa; phylum Chordata; class Mammalia; order Primates; family Atelidae; genus Alouatta; species Alouatta palliata. Next base: position 15,486 of record PVKV010027221.1, read on the forward strand.
CATCTACCATTCATCCATCTCCCCACCCACACATCTACACACACACACATATCCATCCACTTATTCGTCCTCCATCTACCCATCCATCTCCCCACTCACACATCTACAGACACACACACACATCCATCCACTTATCCGTCCTCCATCTACCCATCCATCTCCCCACCCATACATCTACACACACACATAAATCCATCCACTCATCCGTCCTCCATCTACCCATCCATTCATCCATCCTCTGTCTACCATCCATCTACATACACACCTACCCATCTACCCACTCATCTATACACACATCCACACATCTACCCATTCACCCACCCATCCATCTACCCATCCATGCATCAGTCTATACATTCATCCACCTACCTATTATCTGTCTACTCATTTGTCCATCTACATACACATCTATCCATCCATTCATCCATCTATCTTTCTACCCATCCAATAACTTTCTCATCCATTTATCCACCCTAATAACCATGTGACTGAGCAGGGGACACTGTTCTTGCCAACTCTAGTGTTCGAGGGTGGCTAAGGAACTCTTCATCTGCCCTAAACATACATGACCCAAAGGGTTCCTAGAGCTGGTTTCCATACACAGGGGCTATTACCAGCTGTCTGTGGGAGCTGAGGGCAGAAAAACTGAGATGATAAGCTTCAAAGCTTCTTGAAAAGTAGTTCCAAAGAGTGGAGCTTACTCTCACAACTAATTCCAAGTAGTTCTGAAATACCCCAGGGACAGAGGTGGTGTTGACTGTCTGAGGGAAGGACTGTGGCTGTGGGGTTTTTTGAAGAAAGAGGGGTGGTATTGGGAATCAAAACATCCAAGGTTTTTGAAGACCACTTTGGTTCCTGGGATGAGAGGGTTTTTCTTACTTCTGGAAAAGGGAGCAGAACTTCAGATTTCTTGGCCAAGGACCCAGGCCCAGCCCTTAACTATGCAGCCAGAGAACCACCAGGGAACTCAACTGTCTCAGCTCCCACCTCCGTTTATCATTCTGAAATGTTATGATGAGTTCTTGCATGGTGCACACTTTCCTTTCCTTTTACTTTTAACCTATCTGTGTCTTTATGTTTATATTCCAGGCCCTATAGATCGCATTCAGTTAAGTCTTGCTTTTTTTCTTTGCATCTAATCTGACAATCTCTACCTTTTGATTGAAATTTTAACTCCATTTATATTTAGTATAATTCTTGACACAGTTGATTTTAAATCCCACCATCTTTTGAATGAATTTCTATTTTATCCCACCTGTTCTCTGTTCCTATTTCCCTTTCCACTCACACTCACAGTTCCCTAAGTAACTGCAGGACTTTGCCTGTGCTGGTTCCTCTACCTGCAATACCCTCTCCATTCTTCACTCAGTTCAAATATCTCCTCTTCTGAGAAGCCTTTTATTTTCACCCAAAATGGGTCCAGGACCCCCTCGATACCCCTGAGCTTATGCTAAAGGACCCTGGGTGAATAACACATTGTTGTGTCATGGTGGATTGGTTCACCTGCTCCCCTCTTGCACCACGAGCACCCACCGGGCCAGGAACGTGTTTTGTCTACCTTTGAAGCAGCACAGGAACATGAAGTGCTTAACGAGCCTTTGCTGAACACATAAACAAAGTTGCAGAATAACATATGCAGAGCACTCTACTCAGGCAGAAGTGACAAAGAGAAGCAAAGACAACTTCAGTGTCTTGGACCCACACTACCCTAGCGCAGGCCTGACCTAGGGTCAGTGTATAATAATTACTTCACTTTTATTATGATCATTATTTTGCTAAGAACATGCTTGTTGAACAAATGAATGAATGAAGAAACAACTAGAAAAGCTGGTGCTGGATGCCTCAGACCCAATCTGACAAAACCAGGGGCCTTTCCCCACAATGTTTCAGATCTCAGGGGTTCACTGTTTCCTGAGTACAGACCACAGCCTGGGGCCCAGACAAAGGTACTCTGCATGGAAAGGCCCTCAGAAGAGCTAGGTGAGTTGGGGGCAGGGTGGAAGGAAGACAGGGCTGGGGAGTCCAGCCTCGCCACAGGCAAAGGGAGATGTCCAGTCACAAGGAGACTGCAGGGCCTGAGGTCTTCTCAGGGGACGCAGCCCAGAGTACCCATCTCAGGTCAACTCCAGGGCCATGGTCATGGAGAGAAACCACCTTGGGTGTCTCCACCATCAAAACCATCCCTTCTGTCTCACGTGTGTCCCACTCACTCTGCATGGCAAAGTGCAAGAGCCCTTGGTGTATGAATGAATGAATGAGTGAATGAATGAATGAATGAGTAAATGAATGGATGAAACACACCCCAGAAAGCTTCATCACAAGGAAACCCATGGAAGGCCTGCTGGGTGAGGACCACCCAGGCCTGTAAGTGGGTGGGTAGGAGGAAGGGGGTGATACCAGGCTACAGGCATGGCTGGGAGCAGAAGACCATGTCCCCCTCCAAGAATGGGGATTTGCTTGGGTGGAAGTCTCTGGAGGCTGCAGCCATGGCTGGTTCAGAGGCAGGCAGGAAACAGCCCATGATCACAGTGATTTGGTTGCTCTTCCCAGGGGCAGGTGAATAAAGGGAGCTCAGTGTGCATGGAGGTCACAGGGGCTTGGGCAGGAAGACAGCCTGCCCCCAGATGCCTCTCTGCCACTCCTTGGTGATAGGAAGAGCACTGCCCAATAACTGAGCTCCTCCTTGTGGGGCACTAGGCTTCAGAGAGTTCCCAAGGGAGGGGCCGGGGTAAGAGCTGACCCCCCCACACACACACAAGTCACAGACGTGCAAGCACACGTGTGCATTCACGTGCTCATCCTCACCCCAACTCACCAGCAACACACAAGACTTTCACAGACACACCCACAGCCCCCACACACAGCAACCTGTAACACAGATACATACATGCAACCCCCAGAGAAGCAGGGCCATCCACCTGAGTGAACAAGGCCACAGAAATGGGCATGTCCACACTCATCCAGAAACCCTGCCTTCAGCTCACTCACTGCAACCCCAATACACACACCGATACTCCCAAATATGCCACAGATGCACATGCAGCTTCCAACACAAGTGTATACACAGACCCATCCCCACACGTACCGCACACCCTCATGTACACACATGTAGACTCATAAGTGTACATATGTGCACACACACAGGCTCTCACACACACAGGCTCACCAGCCCCCAAACCCTCCAAGTATGGCTGGATCCCAGTCTTCACCCCAACATATCCATCCCTGGTCTGTCCCTGCTCTCAACCCCCCTGGAGACCTCCTCCTCCTTAAGCTTCAGCCCCCACTAGGAGACATAATTACAGAAAGACAGAACTTGGCACTCTAAGCATCTTCCCTGTGATAAGCCCCTTCCCTGGGACCCAGCCCAGGAGAACCAGAGCTGAGTTCCAGGGCCTGTGGCCAGCACTGCTGCCCCCAGCACAGCCCTGAGCAACCACAGAGGCGGGCCTGGGCAGGAAGAAAACACACTTGAGAATGGCGGAGACAGGAGAGGGAGAGCAGAGAAGAAATGACCAGGCCCTTCAAGACAGAAAGGAGAGAAGGAAAAGCCAGCCAGAGCTGCTAATTTCCACATTCGTGACCACAGACAATGTTCACTGCGAACTTGCCATGTGCAAGCAGCATTTATGCAAATACTCACAAACTCTCTGCAAGCTCCACTCTAGGGATGGGGAAAGTGAGGTTTCCAGAGGCTGCATCACTTGGTCAGAGCCTCTTGCTGGTGAGTAGGGGAACTGGAATTCAATGCCCACTGTCTGCGCTGCCATTCTCAGCTCCGTGTCCCAGACCTCCTGCAAGTCCTGGTCTAGGTGACAGAAAGCTAGTAGGATCTGGACAGACCCTCTAACCTGGATGTCTGTTTGCTTATCTGCAAAATGGGTGTGAGAACACTCGGCCTGCCCCACCCAGCAGAGAAAGGCACTGTGGGGATCTGCAGGGTGGATGGACGGCCAGGGTCTGCCCGCGCTGGTCCCGAGTTGAAGTGATGTTGTGATTACCCATAAACAGAGGGGGAGGTGAAACTTCAATGCATCACACTCCAGCCGACAGCAGCCTTGGCCCCACAGGAACCCAGTCCTCTGAGAGCCAGTTGCTATGGATACACTCCCGAGGGTCCCAGCCTGCCAGCCCCCAAGCCCCTGTGAAACCCCTAGAGTCTGTTCTTACATGAGTAGGTCCTCAGGGAGGGAAGGGGTGGGCTAACAGACAGCTGGGCCCCTGCCCCCAGGTGTGCCCAGGCAGGGGGCAAGGCCCCAGAGACTGCTGCCTTGGCTGGGGAGGTATCTGGGCTTTGTCTAGCTCCTTTGTGCGATGGCCTATCTGCCCAGGGCCTCTCGGCAGGCAAAGCCGGGATTTTTCAGCTCATTCCTGGTCACACAAGGCTGGAAGGCAGGAAGAGGAAGTGCTGGGGGCCCCCAGGAAACACACTCCCCTCAAGTTTCAGTCCCTGTACAGCCACACACAGCTGTGCCTCCTTGGTATATGGCATCACCTTTCTGAGCTGGAGCCTCTCTTTGCCAAAACACAGGCCACAGCAAGGTTCCTGGGTTGATGCCACAGAAATGCCCTAAAAGAGGCCAGCAGAGTGCTTCTCACATAGTAGGGGCTTTCACAAAGTGGTGCCTGATTCCGGATGCAGAACAATCCAGGAAGGCTCGCACAGCCCAAGGCTCTGGAGGCTCTAGAGAAGCAGCCTCGAGAAACCCAGCACCATGGTGGGCAGTGCCAGAAGGGAAGGAGTGATCCGGCTTGAGGGGCACCCAGGAGAATCAGGCACAGTGACCCAGGCCAGCCGTGCTACCCCACAGCCTAAGCATAGCCATGACCACCCGGGAGCCCACCCCAGCCAACCTCTCCCTTCTTGCAGCCACCATGAGGTCCAGAGCTGCTGAGTGCGCTGTTGCTTAAGACCAGGGACAGTGGTGCCGATGCTGCCTGCCTGGGTGCAAGTTCCTCAGCTCTCAAAAGCTGGGGCTTAAGGCAAGCGACCTCATTGTGCTATGCCTCAGTTTCCTCACTTACAACATAAATACTGTAAGGATTAAATAGAAAGTGCTTGGCAAGTCCTAACTCCTCAAAGAGTGTGGATTGCTACTGGAAAAGGGAAAAATAACAGGTGACCTTACTATGCACTTGGCACTCACTTTACACATTTAATCCTCAGAGCAAAACGCTGAGGTCAGCATGATAAATAGTCATGACGCTTCACAACTAATGGGGAACAGGCAGTGACCAATCAGAACAGATGATGGTTAAAAAACCAGAGAGGTCTCCAGTTTCTTCCTGGATGCAGAGATATCAGCCCAGGAAAGACACTATTACTATTCCGTTACTATCACTATTCATTACCACTGCTATTACCTCTGGCCTCGTAGTGGAGCACAGAGGCCCAGAGAGGTCAAATTACTGCTAGGTCCTAAGAGAAGGAGATTTTAACCCAGGCCACCTGACTCCAGGACCCAAACACTCCCTGAGACCACCTATACCCGCCTAGAAAGGCTGAATGGGACAGAGCAGGGCAGCAGAAACTAATGCCCACGCTCAGCCCCATGGAGGGGGCCCTGTTTAGAAGCCTGGCTCATCTAAAAGGCCCTGAGAAGGTAGGGTATTATTACAGCACTCTGTTTTCTTCCTTTCTGTTTCTTTATTTCCTTCTTTCTCTCTCTCTCTCTCTCTCTCTCTCTCTCTCCCTCCTTTTCTTTCTCTCTCTATCTCCTCTCTCTCTCTCTTGCTCTCTCTCTCTCTTCCTTTCCTTTCCTTTCCTTTCCCTTCCTTTCCTTGACTAAGCCACAGCACCCAGCCTCTCAGTTTTAATTCAAGTGCTCCTCTCTTCAGGAAGATGACCATGGACAGGTGCCTCAGCCCCTCTGGACTTCCATGAGCCTGTGTATATAACACCAGAAGGTGGGGTCAGCAGGCACTGAGGCCCCTTCCACTGCGGGGTCCCCCCTTCACTCTCTCTGGTCCTCTTCTCTCTCCTTCTGCCTCCCTCACCCCCTCAAAATAACAGAGTCCCAGGACAAACACCCTCAGCAAACACCCCTGTGTCCCAGCAGGCGACTGTGGCAGGTGGCCCTTCCCCAAATCCTGTCTCCCTGCCAATGGTGCCAACAGCAGTCCTCGAGGAAAAGGTACTCCCAAGATTCGCCTGGCACCTCTTCAGTCTGGAAACAGACAGCATAGACTCAATGGAAGTCCAGGGCCTGTGCTGTCTGATACCCAAGGGCCATGCAGGTGCCAGGCCCACCATCAGGTACTCTCAGCCCCTGTACCGAAGATCTGTGTGGGCCCACCCATAGCCTAGACATCACCCCAGCTCATTGAAAGCCACTTGTCATGGACCTGTGGCTCCCTCTGGTCCACAAGTCCCCAAGTCAAGGTCCATTTCTAGTTCTCCTTGGCTCCCAGGCACATAATCATAATGGGTGCTCAGGGAAAACGTGATGAAGGAATCAATTGGTCACTAATGATAATGGCTATTGGAACCACGTGGAAGGCCCTTCATGAGACCACATTGAAGGGCCTTCCACATATCAGCAGCTGCACTAAGTGTAATGATGCCTCTGGTGATGAGAGTACCAGCTGGTGAGGACAGCCAGCACCACCAAGCTCTGAGTGCTGGGCTTGGCCCCTTGTGTGTATGTGTGTGTCATCTCTATGAACTGTCAAAAGAATCCTGGATCTAAGGGCCAGAGAAATCAGGGACTTGCCTAAGGAGACCCAACAAGCAAACAAGTCTGTCTACCCCAGCTCAACAACAAAGACACCAGCCGCCACCCATGAGCCCTCATTGTGCATGAACCACTGTGCCAGGCGCATTACCTGTATGGTGTCATCAGTCTCTCACAGCAATTCTTTGAGGTTGGGACAATTATTATTCCCATTTTACAGATAAGCACTTGACAAATGAGGCCCAGAGAGATAAATAACATGAGCCAATCACACGGCTGGAAAGGAATGGCACTGCTGAGGTTCAAACTCAAGGAGTCTATGGCACAGCAGTTGTGCTTCGCCACCGCAAGACAGTGCCACTTCTCAGAAACACAGCACTCAGTGTACGTGGCTCCTGTGAGGATCAGAGGAACCCCAAGGAGGAAAGCAGGGGCAGGATGAGGGGGGCTGCACTTACCCGGGGCACTGGTGACGTCTGGGTCCCTTTCCAGGGCCCACTGGTCTCTGGTGTGAGGTCGCGGTGGTCCACCTGCATGTGGCTCTCCAGGTCTTCAGCACTCTCGAACTTGACGCTGCACTCAGGACAGCAGAGGCTGGCACAGGGCCAGTCGGCAGGCTCGGGCAGGGCCAGGCCGCCCACTTGTCCATTGGTGCTGCGGGCCATGCAGCCAGTGCAGAGGCCATAGGGCAGGCCGTTGATGTGAAGCTTCACCAGTTCCTGCTTGCTGCAGAACTCCTTGAGGCACAGGGCACACTTGTAGAGCTTCTGCAGCCCCTGGCTGTTGGGGGAGGATGCCGCAGAGCTGCCTGCCAGCTTCTGCATGTGGAAGGTGCCATGGATCTTGAGCTCAAGTGTGGAGGTGACTGTCTGCATGCAGACCATGCAGTGGAAGCCCATGAGCGAGTTGTGCAGGTCAGGGTGCATCTGGCAGTGCTCGATAAACTCCTCCTCGCTCTGCAGAGGCATCTTGCAGATGCGACAGGTGCCCGTGTCCAGGCTCTTGCTGTGGGTCACCTTGTGCTCGGTGAGTGTCAGCAGCGAAGGGAAGCACTCACCACAGATGGGACACATGTAGTGCTTGGCAGGGCCCCGGTGTGTCTGCAGGTGCTCCCGTAGCCCATTCTCCGAGAAGAAAGTCCGTGAGCAAACGTTGCATTTGTGGCTGTCCTTGATAAACTCAGCCTTCTTGCGCGAGCTGTCATCCTCGCCTGGCCGGATGTTGTGGTCCCTCAGCCGGTGGTTCTGCAGCAGCACCTCCATGGTGTAGGCTGCCCCACAGATGTCACAGCCATACATGGGCTCCGATGCGTCCACGTCGTCCTCATTGGCCTTGTGGCTGTTGGGTGCCTCGGGGTTCTTAAGCAGCATGCCCTGCAGGTCGGTGGGCTCAGCCTTCTTGGTGGCCACGGGGGGCACCCCATTGGCTGTGCCGTTCTCGGTCGCAGCTTTGAACACACAGTGCTTCTCCTGCAGGTGCTTCTCCAGCAGGATGATGGCATGGAAGGCTTTGCTGCAGAACTTGCAGTTATACTTCTTGCTGTGTGTGGTGATGTGGCACTGCAGCTCCACCTCCGTGCTGAAGGTCTCACCACAGAAGATGCACTTGTGAGCCTTGGCCGGGTTGCCCAGGTGGCTGTGTTTGACATGCACCTGCAGGTCGGCCTCCTTGCGGAAGTCCCAGTTGCAGGCCGTGCAGCAGTACATCTTCTTCTCGTTGCTGTGCTTCACTGCCAAGTGCACCTGGATGGACATCTTGGAGTCAAAGACCTCCTGACACAGGGTGCAGTGGTACAGCACGAAGGTGTGCATGTCCAGCAGGTAGTTCTGCAGGTCATCCACCGAGGAGAACTGCTTGTTGCAGCTCTCGCACACATAGTGGGTCGACATGGTCATGTAATGCACCATCAGGTGCTGCAAGAGGGACTCCTGGGAGTCAAAGTCCTCTTTGCACTGGGGGCAAGCCTGCTTCCGCAGGAGCAGCTCCAGGTGCAGCTTCAGGTGAGTCTGGAAGCTCTCAAAGTTGGAGAACTTGAGGTCACACTGATTGCAAGTATACTCTCCGTTAGAGATGGAGTTGGCGCTCGCCGAGAGCCGCTGCCGCTTTGGGGACAACACCTCCACGTCGGACGAGACTGGGCTCTGCTCAGCCTTGGACTTCTTGCTGTGGGCCAATGGAATGTTCTTGTGGTTCTCCTTGATGTGCTTGGTGAGCTTCAGGATGGAGCGGAAGATGGGGGAGTTGGTGCAGTAGGGGCAGGAATAGACCTCCATGAACGACTGCGTGGGCTGCACCACTGGAGATTCTAGTTTGGCACTGCCCACATTGCAGTGGGCCTGCTGGGTGTGCTCAGTGAGGGAGGACTCGGTGAGGAAGCCCATGGAGCACTGGTTGCAGAAGAAGGCGTTATTGCAGTCGGAGGGGTTGGCGTTGGGGCCACAGTGGGAGACGTGGATGTGCTCCTGCAGGCTGTTGATGTCAGTGAACATCTTGGGGCAGTAGTTGCAGTGGAAGGTGGAAATGTGGCCAAACTGTATCCCGGGGTAGGCGTGGTTCTTGTGCAGCTTGTGCACGTGCTTGCTGAGGTTGTAGAGGGTGGGCATGGAGTCTAGTCAGATCTGACACGTGTGGCTCTGCTGGGGTTTGTCCGCATGGATGGTCTTCAGGTGGATCTCCAGCACAGCCAGGCTGTTAAAGTCCCGCTTGGAACAATAGGGGCAGCTATAGACCACCTTGGTCCAGCCCTGCCTGTCATCCCGCATCTTCTTCTGCCCCTGCAGCGGCTTCAAAGTGGAGTCCGGGGTGGAGCCGCGCTCCACAGGGGTGCTGGAGTCGGGCGTGGCGCTGCTCATGGAGGCCACACTGCCCAGCACGCGGTCAGGACTGACGCTGTGGTTGCTGGAGTCAGGCTGCCGGTGGCTGTCCAGGTGGCAGTAGACACCTTCCACTGAGGAAAACTGCTCAGGGCACATGGGGCACTTGTGTTTCTGATTGGCGTGGGCTTGGTGGATGTGGGCGAGCAGCGTGTTCTCGTCGACGAAGACCTCGGGGCAGTGGATGCACTGCAGGTCCACCTTCTCGGAGAGCTGCTGGTGGCGGGTGAGCACGTGCTTCTCCAGCTCCTCCGTCTGGCTGAAGGTGTCCTCACAGTAGTCGCACATGAAGTCGTCCTTCTTGGCTTCCTTCTCTGACTTGGCCAGATGCTCCTTGTTCTTCTTATAGGTCTGCATGTGGCTCTGCAGCAAGCTGGTGGAGGAGAAGCCGCGCTTGCACACGGTGCACTTGAAGGGCTTGCTGGTGCTGTGGGTCTTCAGGTAGATCTTGAGGTGGTCGCTGCGGGAGAAGGCCACCTCACACTCGTGGCAGTGGTACTTCTTGTCACCCGTGTGCAGCTTGATGTGCCGGTCGCGGCTCCTCTTGTGCTTAAAGAGACGGCTGCAGTAGGTGCACTTGAACGGCAGCTTGTCGCTATGGATCTGCTCGTGCCTCTTCAAGTAGCTCAGGTGGATGAAGGACTTGTCGCAGAACCTGCAAGGGTAAGGCAGGCCTGTGCCCCCTTCCTCCTCACCGAGGCCAAGGTCACAACCATCTCTGATCATCTGCATGGGTGATGCAACATCCTTGCTGGAGGGAGACGAGGCCACCCAGGAGAGTTGTGGGTCGTCATCACTATCTGCAGGGGAAGGCAGAGAGGAGATTAGAGGCAATTCCCAGGGCTGCCGAGAAACAAGGACAGAGCCAGCTTCTCGACAGCATGTGGGCTGAGGCTGTGCAGCTGGCCACTGGCTGCAGGGGGCTGCGGGGAGGGGCAGGGGCCGGAAGTAAGTGGACACCAGGACCTTCCTGTCTGCAGAGGACATGCCAGAGGGGTGGCTGATAATGAAGGGGAAATGCCTCTTCTCTCAACAACACCTGCCTTGGCCTGGCAGGACATGGTAACCCCCCTCAGAGCGGAGGCTCTTGGCTACTTTCCTGATAGGGAAAGGAGGGGCAGCCTAGACAAAGTCACTGGAAACGAACTCACAGACCATCATAGGCCAAAAGGAGTACAAGTCCCGTCACTTGATCCACACCTGGGAGTCAACTCCCCTCCAATACCTAATCCTAGAGGGAAGGAACTCCCACTGGTCCTTAGAGCACAGGCAAAATTCTGCAACAACAACAACGCCCTTATTGGATTGGCCATAGCATGCACCATTCTCTGAGGGTGGGAGGCCTGACAGAGCTGGAAGCTGCTGCTTCAGGTAACAGACTAGACATAGGAGGTGTGAAATCACAGGGCACAACACAGCAGACTCCAGTTCTCAGGCAGAAGTGAGTCCAGGGCACTGAAGATGCATCTGTGGGTTTCCTGGCCCAGGCCATCCTGAGATCCTGATTTTCTTTGTTTCCTCTGCACCCCTGGATTCACCCCAACCCCACCCAGGACCAGGAAAGATGGAGAAATGGTGACAGTGATTGGAGGAAGAATGAGGACGTGGATGGCCACAGAGCTCAGAGCCAGGCAGGCCCTTAACTCCATTGCAAAGGCGAGGAACAGGCAATCCCTGCACAGACTCCGG
>PVKV010027222.1:0-26739 GCA_004027835.1 Alouatta palliata
CAAGTGAACAGGTGACAAACAACAGAGAGAGGAGAGAGACAGGCAGACCGCTGCAAGTGAACAGGTGACAAACAACAGAGAGAGAAGAGAGACAGGCAGACCGCTGCAGGTGAACAGGTGACAACAGAGAGAGGAGAGAGACAGGCAGACCGCTGCAAGTGAACAGGTGACAAACAACAGAGAGAGGAGAGAGACAGGCAGACCGCTGCAGGTGAACAGGTGACAACAGAGAGAGGAGAGAGACAGGCAGACCGCTGCAGGTGAACAGCTGACTCTAATAAGTTAAAGCTGTGTCATAAAAATCTCAAAGCGACGCCAAAATCACACAACAGCCACAGTTAATAAGCCAACAAGGGAGAAAACGGCATCATAAAAAATTCGGTTAATCCAAAAGAAGGCAAAAAATAAAATAAAAGGAAAGGAAACAACAAACGAGAGCAATAGAAAACAAATAACAAGGGGAGGTTTGCATCAAATCATCTTAATAATCACATTGAATGAAAATGATCTACCACCCCAATTAAAAGGCAAATATCAGGCTGGATTAAAAAAAAGGAAGACTTGGCTACATGCTACCTATAAGAAACCCACTTTAAACATGAAGACGAAAATAGGATAAAGGAAAAAGAATTTTTAAAATAATATATATATATGTATAAATATAATGCAAACACTAACTGAAAGAAAGCTGGCATGGTTATTTTAACAATCAAATAGATTTTAGATCAAAGAATATTATATCTTATTATGACAAAGGGATCAATTACTCAGGAGTACACAATTTTAAATATTTATGCACCAAATAAAAAAGTTTCAAAATACATGAAGCAAAACTTGAATTGTAAGGAGAAACAGACAAATCCAAGTTCCAGCTGGAGATTTCAACACTCCATTATTAAAAACTGACAGAATAAGAAGGCATAAAAGGAGCAAGGGCATGGCAGACTTCAACAAGACGATCACCTAACTAGACCTGGTTGGCACTTACAGAGCATTCCACCCACTAAGAGCTGAATAAGCCTTTTTTTTTTTTTTTGAGATAGAGTTTCACTCTTGTTGCCCAGGCTGGAGTGTAATAGGGCGATCCCAGCTCACTGCAACCTCTGCCTCCTGAGTTCAAGCGATTCTCCTACCACAGCCTCTGAATAGCTGTGATTACAGGCATGCGCCACCACACCTGGTTAATTTTGTATTTTTAGTAGAGATGGGTTTCTCTCTTTTGGTCAGGCTGGTCTCAAACTGCCGACCTCAGGTGATCCGCCTGCCTCAGCCTCCCAAAGTGCTGACATTACAGGTGTGAGACACTGCACCCAGCCAACATTCTTTTTTAGAACACACATAATGTTTACCAAGATGTACCATCTTCTTGCCACAAAACAAGTTTCAATAAGTTAAAAAGAATTCAAGTCATATACTGTATGTTCTGTTTTCACAATGAAGCCAAATTACACACTGATAACCACTAAGATAGCTAGAAACTTCCCAAATTGTTGGAAACTTAATAACACAGTTCTAAATAGCCGATGGGTCAACGAAGACATCAAAAGTTAAATTAGAAAGTATTTTGAACTGAATGGAAATGACACACTTAAGAGAGAGATTTAAAACGTGTAGGATACAGCTAATGCACTGCTTTAAGAAAAATCTCTAGCATAAACATCTATATTAGAAAAGAAGATCTCAAATAAAACCCCAGCTTTCTACTGAAGAAACTGAATAAAGAAGAGCAAATAAAACACACTTTATTTCATTTTTCTCCTGCGGGCAGAAGAAAGAACATTTTAAAAATTGATTGTATAATGAGAAAATAGAAAATGATAAATTATAGAGAAAAATCAATAAACCCAAAAACCAGTTATTTGAGATCAATAAACTTGTTGAATCTCCAGCCAGAATGACCATGACAGAAAAAAAAACAACAAATTATACTATCAGGAGAGGTGTGATTAATACAGATCTACAGAGATTCAAAGAGTATTGAGGGGTCGGTTGCAGTGACTCACACCTGTAATCTCAGCACTTTGGGAGGCTAAGGCAGGTGAATCACCTTAGGTCAGGAATTCGAGACCAGCCTGCCTAACATGGTGAAACCTCATCTCTACTAAAAATACAAAAATGAGCCAGCCACGGTGGCGCACACCTGCAGTCCCAGCTACTCAGGAGGCTGAGGCGGGAGACTCCCTTGAAGCCGGGAGGCGGAGATTGCAGTGAGCCGAGATCGCGTCAGTGCACTCCAGCCGGGGCCACGGGGCAAGACTCCTCTCAAACAACAGTAACAACAACAACAAAAATAGTGTTGAGAGACTATTATGAGCAGCTTTATGTTAACATGGTAAACAACTTAGATAAAAGGAGAGAACTTCCTGAAAAAAACAAATTACTAAAGCAAATAAAGAAGAAATAGATGCTCTATTAAGGAGTGTATATATATATTCTTTATATGTGCATGTGTGTGTCTATATATATAGAGAGAGAAAGAGACAGACAGAGAGAGAGAGAGAGAGAGTGAGAGAGAGTCTCACTTACTCTGTCACCCAGGCTGGAGTGCAGTGGTGCAATCTTGGTTCACTGCAACCTCCATCTCCTAGGTTTAAGCAATTCTCCTGCCTCAGCCTCCCAGGTAGCTGGGATTACAGGTGCCCGCCACCATGCCTGGTTAATTTTTTTGTATTTTTAGTGGAGACGGGCTTTCACCATGTTGGCCAGGCTGGTTTCGAACTCCTGACCTCAAGTGATCCTCCGGCCTTGGCCTCCCAAAGTGCTAGGATTACAGGCATGAGCCACCACACCAATCTTAAACATTATATATTAAAGAAATAAAATTTATAGGTAAAAACCTTCCCACAAAGAAAACTATAGGTCCTGATGGCATCACTGTGATTTTTGCCAATTATCTAAGGAAGAAATAAGACCAATTCTACACAAACACTTCCATAAAATTAAAGAGGAGGAAACACTTAACAATTCTTAGGCCAACATTTCTTGGATATCAAACCAGACAAATAAAAAAAAACAACAGATCAGTACCCTCATAAACATTGATGCAAATATTCTTAACACAATTTTACAAACTGAATTCAACAATAATTTAAAAGTATGACATATCATGACCAAGTGGGGTTAGGGTTATTTCAGGGAAAAAGGTTGATTTAACATTCAAAAATCAATCAAGGTAATTTACAGATTAATGAATGAAAAAAGAAAAACCGTATGATCATCTCAATAGAACAGACAGAGAAGAAGAAAACTTTAATATTTAACACACATTCTTGACTTTTAAAACATAATTTACAGGAAGCTAGAAATAGAAGAGAACGTCTTCAGCCTGATAAAGAACATCATGAAAAGCCTACAGCTAACATTATATTTAATGGTGAAAGACTGGATTATTTTCACATGGCATCAGGAACAACACAAGGATACACACTCTCCATTTCTAGTCAACATTGCTTGAGAGGTCATTAGGCAGTGCAATCAGACAAGAAAAGAATTAAACAGCACCCAGATTTGAAAGGAGGAAGTTAAAGTGTCTGTACTTATAGGCAGTATGATTATCTATATAAGAAAAAATTCTGTTGAATCTACAAAAAAATCAGAATAATTGAATTAAGCAAAGTTGCATGATACAAGATAAATACACAAATAAATACACAAAAGTCAAATGTTTAAAATTAGAGGCTGAAATGAAAAACAATCCCAAAACCCAGATGTAGCGGCTCACGCTTGTAATCCCAGAAGTTTGCAAAGCCGAAGGGGGTGGATTGTTTGAGGCCAGGAGTTCAAGCCCAGCCTGAACAACATGGCAAAGGCCCACCTCTATAAAAAATACAAAAAATTACCCACGCATGGTGGCACATGCCTGTATTCCCAGCTACGTGGCAGGATCACTTGAGCCTGGGAGGCAGAGATTGCAATGGGCTGAGATTGTGTCACTGCACTCCAGCCTCAGTGACAGCGAGATCTTGTCTCAAAAACTAACTAAATAAATAATGCCATTTACAATAGGACAAAGGAAGTGAAATATTGAGGAACAAATCTGGTAACATATATGTCAGGTCTGCACATTGAACAGAAAGTGAAATACTGAGGAACAAATCTGGTAACATATACGTCAGGCCTGCACATTGAACACTATGAAACACCGCGGAGAGAACTGAAGAAGACTTCATGAAAGACCTACCGCATTCACACATCAGGTCTCAATATTGTTAAACTGTTCATTCCCTAAAAATTGACCTATAGATCTAATGCAATCTCAATTAAACTTTCGCAGGCTTTTTGTAGAGAATGACCAGCTGATTCTAACGTTCATATGTAGATGCAAAGAAAACAATAATCAAACAACTTCACACTTTGAGAAAGAAGAATGTCTGAGAATTGACACTATTTACATTAACTGACTTCAGTTCTTGTTATGAATTTACTATAATCAAGACACTGTTGTATTAACTTTAAAGAGAGACAAATAAATGGGACAGAACAGAGAGTCTATAAATAGATTCACACATATATTATCAATTGGTTATTGACAAAGGTGCAAAGGCAATCAGTGGAGAAAGAATAGTCTTTTTAATAAATAGTGCTGGGATGACTGCATTTCCCTAAGCACATACATACATACACAGGTTCTGATTCATTCCTCAACATTTATAAAAACTCATTCAAAATGGACCACTGTCATAACGGTAAACCTGAATCTACAGAACTTCTGTAATAAAATCTTTGTGACTATGGGTTAGGCGAATGTGACACCAAAAGCAGAATCCATTCAACAAAAGAAAAGTTGCACTTCAAAATTAAGAATTCTGATCATTGAAAGACCCTTTGATTTATTTTTTTCTTGGAGACAGGGTCTCACTTTATTGCCCAGGCCAGGCTTAAACTCCTGGGCTCAAGAGATCCTCCTGCCTCAGCTTCTCAAGTAGCTGAAACTACAGGCACCCACTACCATGCCTGGCTGAAGACACATTTAATAGAATGAAAAGACAAGCCACAGACTAGAAATAAATATTTGCAAACCACACGTCTGATAATGGACTTGCTTCTAGAATAGTTATAGAACTCTGAAAACTCAACAAACAGCTCAACAATTGGAAAACCAAACATCCCAAGTATATTAGTCCGTTCTCATGCTGCTGATAAAGACACACTTGAGACTGGGCAATTCACAAAAGAAAGAAGTTTAATTGGACTTACAGTTCCACAATGGCTGGGAAGGCCTCACAAAGGCAACTCCTGTCTTACACGGATGGCAGCAGGCAAAGAGAGCTTGTGCAGGGGAACTCCTCTTTTTAAAACCATCAGATCTTGTGCGACTGATTGACTATGATGAGAACAGCATAGGAAAGACTTGCCCCCATAATTAAATTACCTCCCACTGGTCCCTCCCATAACATGTGGGAATTCAAGATGAGATTTGCAGGGGGACACAGCCAAACCATATCACCAAGTAAACGAAAAGAAAGAAAATAAGATCAAAACAGACATTTCACCAAAGAAGATACTTGGATGGCAATAAACACAGTAAAATATGTTCAACATCACTAGTTATTTGAAAAATGCAAATTTAAACTACAATGAAATACCACTATATACATATGAGAGTGACTAAAAATCTTTAAAGTGACCACAGAAAGTATGGGTGGGGATGTGGAGAAAATGAAACCCTCATGCATTGACGGTGAAAATGTAAAATGGTACAACCACTTTGAAAAACAGTTTAAAAAGTTAAATACCTGCCATGTAATCTGGACACCCTGCTCCTAGATATTTCCTCAAGGAATGGAAGCACGTGTGCATACAATGTCCACACAATGGATGCACACACAAATGTCCACAGCAGCTTTATTTGTAATAGTAAAAATTAAGAAACAAGTAAAATGTCCCTCAACAGGTGAATGATAAACAAATTGTCTTATACCCATACCGTGGAATACTACTGAGCAATAAAAGGGAATACATTATCGATACCTGCAACAAGATAGATGATTCTGAAAATAAACATTAAGTGAAAAAAAGACAGAAAAGTATACATACAGTAGGATTCTTTTTTATATGAAACTCTAGAAAAAGCAAACAAATCTACAGTGATATAAATCTGGTCAGTGGTTTTGCCTAGGGACTGGGATGTGTGGTAGAGTGCGGACATTTCGGAGGAGGAATTACCAAAGGGCATGAGAACACTTTTTTGGGTAATGGATATAGTCCCTAACTTGATTGTGATGATGGCTTCCCAGGTGTACACATGTCACAGATATGCCAAAATCTGTGTGTAGTTTCCTGTATTTCCACTTCACCTCAATAAAACTGAAACACGAGCAAACAAAAACAAATCTGACTATACAACTGATTGTACCTAACACAGCATCTTTTAAGACAAAATATCGGGTACTAAACTCACATTTATTGTACGTACAGATGAATGGTCTGACTGCCATGGAATTACCACTGGCAATAATGACAGAAGATGCGATGCAGAACTTTCATTTCTCTACAGACACCCCACTCCCGTCCCACTTCCGCCATTCGTCCTAGCTTGCCCCTGAAACGAGGAGCCACCAGTTTTCCACCTCATGGCCACAGACTGGTTAACCATCTGTGTGAAACATCCATTGTCCTGGGTCCAAGCTCCTGTCCCCTGTAGAGGTGAACTGTCTCACCGTTGCTAGTTCAGGTTGTATAACATAGTCCCTGACAACTCTCTCCATTTTTGAAACACATCCAAATTGTTTCTTATTTGTTTTCCATGTCTGCCTTGGAGCGAATTTCCTGCACTGATGACCAGGTTAAGGATTTTGGAGTTATCCGGGGTCATGCAGACATCCTCCATTGTGGTCCATGTTTGCTTTCTGTCCTCCCCAGTTATTGTAATCAAAATGAACAGTTGTATGTGAATGCATTTTATCAAACCAAGTCTCTGCATGATAGGGGGCACTGTCATCACTGGGACAGTAACTCAGTAGAAAGGCTGAATCAAGAATATGAGGAATGAGCATGGGGTCCAGACTAAAAGGAGGCCAGGGGAATCCCTCCATCCAACTGAGGTCTTCCTGATACCTAATGACTCAAAGCAGTGTGCCCACACCCAGATGCAGATTGTCCCAGAGGAGCAGAGGCTGGAGATGCTCATTGCTAAAGGGATCAAATAATTCTGAGAATTGCATGAACTCCATAAACTCTCTTCCCCGAAACTACAAAAATGTGCAGAAAATAATTACGAACAATTTTTAGGAGCTTACACACTTTGAACTTTATCCACGGGCAGCTGTAACCCTTAGGAAATGACTGGAAGTGCCTTGAACACTGCGTGGTACATGGTAGGTGCTCAATGAATTATTTGTCCAGTGAAGTGATTAAGGAACCTTGTAAATACTGACTAAAGCATGTATCACTGCATCCAATTTTTGAAGCCAGTGCTTCTCCTCAAGAGCAAGCAGGAAAGTTAACGCAATAATAATCTTTTGAAGTAGCCACGGTGGTTGCAAGGCAGAAGCCCAGGTGCACTCCTCACTCCGCCTGCCACGGTAACTAGCTGACATGGGCGTGCCTGGTAGTTCTGGTTCGGACGCAGGTGCAGATGACTTCTCTATCCCATTTTAAATTCTTTTGGAAGATCATTCCCACGGACATTCATTTGCCTAAATTAACATACCATTAAACCCACTTTCAAACCAACGACCTCAAAGATTTCTACCAGCAATCGCATTCCATTGTCCCAGTTACAGAAAGCAAAGAGAAACTGCGATCTGAGAATCTCAGCGTCGGGCGTGCTGAGCAAAATGGCCATCCATTTGGGGTGGGGTGCTGGTTCACTGCCCCTCTCCGGTGCATTTTGGGGGGGTGGGGACTTCCAGAGCAGGATTCTCCAGAGGGGAGCAGCCAAGTTCCCTCCCCGCGGCCGCCAGGCTAACCGCCTGCCTCGGTCCCCCGTGAGTGGCCCGCTGTGCTTCGGCTCTGTACGCCTGCCTGTGTTCTGCCTATGACTTTGCGAAATATTCCAAGACAAGAGCCAGAAAGTCTCGGTCTCTGAAGACAAGCACAATGTTGCTTTCAGCTTAAATATCTCCTGGGAAACCTCAAGATTTTGAATGTCATCATTATGAAAAACAGAGATTACAAAAGGAAAACATCGCATTTCACTCTCCGGCCCCGTGGGGCTGGATCTGACCTCCGTGTATCTTTTCTTTGGGAGCTTTTCAGTCTTGACAAAACGTGCCTGAGAATGACGGCTCCGAAGAGGCTGCGGTAGATCCGGGGGGAGCGCGGGCTGGAGAGGCGTGAATCTCCAGCGACACCTGGAACGCGGTCGAAACGTACCTGCTCGAGTGGAGCGGGGTCGCCTCCTCCTTCGCCCCCCGCTAGCGGAGACGGCCACCGCCCGGGCGCCGCTCCTCTCCCGAGCCCCGCGAGCCCCCCGCGCCCCGGACGCCCCGCTCTGCCCGGAGCCTCCCGGGAGCCCGCGCCCCGCCCGCGCGCTGGTCCCGCCCCCGCCGCCTCCCCGCGCGCCGCCGCCCGAACCCGCCCAGACCGAGCGCCCGAGGTGCCGCCGCCGCCGCCGCCGCCGCGATGTGACCTTCAGGGCCGCCAGGACGGGATGACCGGAGCCTCCGCCCCGCGGCGCCCGCGCCTCGCCTCGGCCTCCCGGGCGCTCTGACCGCGCGTCCCCGGCCCGCCATGGCCCCCTCGCCCCCGCCCGGGCCCGCCGCCCTGCGCGCCGCGCTGCTGCTGCTGCTGCTGGCCCCGGAGTGCGCGCTCGGTGAGTCCCGCGGCCCGAGACCCCGTCCCCGGGAGCGGGAGGAGGCTCCGGGCGCGGCTTGACGCGGCCCCGTCTCTCCCTCCGGCAGCGGCGCTGTTGCCGGCGCGCGAGGCCACGCAGTTCCTGCGGCCCAGGCAGCGCCGCGCCTACCAGGTCTTCGAGGAGGCCAAGCAGGGCCACCTGGAGCGCGAGTGCGTGGAGGAGCTGTGCAGCCGCGAGGAGGCGCGGGAGGTGTTCGAGAACGACCCCGAGACGGTGAGCGGCCGGCGGGCGGGCGGGCGGGATGCGGCGGACCCTGGCCCCCCGCGCGCCTCCGACTCCCCGCGGGCGCCGCGCCGCCGCCCCCAGCCTCTCCGCGCGAGGCCTGGCCTCAGGGTCCCAGGACCCCCGGGTCCGCCCCGCGCCCCCCACGCCCTTGCCCGGCGGCCCCAGGACCCCCGCGCGGGTCGGGAGGAGGCAGGGCCGGGAGACGCTGCGGGGCTGTCCAGGAAACGCTCGCGGTCAGACGCCTCCCCGCGGGGAAGCCGGGAGTCCGTTTTCAACGTGCGAAGGAAACACAATGGTTAAAATCCAGACGCCCCGCCTCGGCCCTCCCGGAGAGGGGAGCAGAGCGACCCCTCCCGAAAGAGGAATCGAAAGGGCTGAGGGCGGGAACTGTTGCAGCTGCAGGTCCAAAAATATGATTCCAGGAATCGAGCGGGGCCGCACGCGGGAGGGGAGGGAGGGCGGCCCCTCGCTGCCAGGTGCTCCCCTGGAAGCGGCGGGTGCGTTCAGCAGCCCGCGGTGCTGGCCTGGCGCCCCTCGGTTAGGAAGGTCCTTGGAGGAGGCGGGGCGCCCGGGGCCTCCCGCAGGAGCCGGTGTGAGGGCGGCCTGGCCGCTCGGTCCTGCGGGCTCGGGGAGCTGCTGACTTTGGAAAGTCCGAGAAGGTGTGGATTCCCACTGACGTCCCTCCCGCCCTGAAGTCAGGGTGATTTCACAGCGAAGTTTTCCGTTCTGCTAGAATGGTTCTTTTAAAGACTGCTCCTGGGTGGAATAAATGTCCCCTGAGCTAACAGCGTGGTTCTGGAGACCCATAGAGGCCTGTTTCCACTTGCATGTCTAGTGGTTGACTTGACCCCTCTTAGATCTGCTTTTCTGAAAAGCTCTGAGGCTGTGGGCACAGCTCATCCCTGCAGAGATGACGCGCCTGGCGGTGTTCCCCGGCTGCCCTCCGTATCCCCTGCCCCACGGGCCCCTGCCCTCCTTCAGCGCAGCCTGGCTGGTCGCTCTCCGGCCTCTCTGTTTTCCGGTTTCTTTAATGGTGAATCCTGGCCGGTGTCACTGGCCGAGGGTCTCCTGTCCCAGCCGTGGGCCTGTGTACCTTTGTGCCCGGAGTCACCGCCTGGCTGTGGGGTGGGTCCTGCAGCTGGTGCAGTGCCCTTCATCTGCATCCTCACCTGGAACATTCTGTGTGCGCCGGGACTGTGGCACGGGGCGTGCTGGTAATGGGAGTTGAGACCAGCAGGGTCACCCCCGCCCCACGGTCCCCGCCCTGTGCAGCCCCCCTCACTGTCCTCCAGCAACGCAGGGTCCGTGTCCGTGGGACCGAACGCTGGCTGGGCATACTGTGCTATTCTACCTACAGTCTATCCCCAACCTGGTTTTCCGATTTTAATTTAATAACTGTATTTACAAAGGTGTGAAATGAAGACAAGAAAATGAAAACAGCACTCAGGACCCTGTCATTTAATACAACTGCGGTTGCACCAGATGCTTTCTGTGCTGGGATGTGTTGTCCTTCTCACCCTCCTGAGTGTGGCTGAGTGGCTTTGATGTTGGGGCGGCCTCCCCTCCTGTCTTCACACAGCCTGGCCCCAGTGACCTCTGCCGGCTCCTTTTCACGGCAGCATCATCTCAGTTCCGAGTTCTGCCCCCCTTCCCCACCCCCATGCCAAGTGATAACCACCCACTTTCCCTCTGCCAGCCTCCCTGGAGGTCAGTGCTGGCCAAGCCCTTGCCTCTCTGGGGGCAGCATTCCCTCTGGTTTCTGGATCTGGCTGTTGGCTTGCTGTCTGTCTGTTTCCAGTGACTGCAGGCAGGTGGATGCTGGGGAGAGCATGGTTGCGGCAGGGTCCAGCAGCTGGCTAAGTCCCAGCCGGCTCCAGCACAGCAGGCCCGCCTCTCCCGGGATCCTAGTCTCTATTGCATCCTCTGCCACACCCTCGGGACACCCCAGGCCCCAGGGGACCGTCCAAGCACAACTCCCTGCTAAGGCTGTCAATGGCCAGGGGCTCCCCAAGAAATGCTAGGCCAAGCTCGCCTTGTCTTTGCAATGTCACTCATTTTACATTTTGTGCAGTGAGGCTGATTGAGGACAAGGGCTGTGGCCTGAGCTGAAGAGGTGACCAGGACCTGGCCATGTGACTGTCAGAGCATCCTTGGGTCCCTGGCCTCCCCAGGCCCAGGGTCCTGATGTGTGGTTCTCCACAGGTGGTTGTGGGGAAGGTGGGCCGAGCTAGGCCAGGGCCCACCTTCAGGGACTGATCTCACCTGCCCCCAGCCCCCTGCCACTTTAGGATGTGGAAATGCCTAGCCCCCGTTAGTTAACACACACCTACCCAGCCCTGGCCACTTCCCCTGGGGCAGCCTCCTACGAGGGAGGGAAGGGACAGCTGGAGCCAGCTCCTCAGGCTCCAAGCTCACCTGTGTGCACACCTGCATGCCCACCTGCTCACCTGCCTGCAACACATTCCACTGACCCAAGGCTTCTTTTCTGGTTGTGAGGGGAGCATCCGCTCTGCAGACCCCCGGCTTTCAGCTGATGGATACTAAGCACAGCACCCATCCTAGACTCCAGGCTCACCTGCGTGCTCACCTTCCTGCAGTGTGTCCCACTGACCCCCACTGGGGCTTCTTCCTGGTTGTGAGGGAAGCACCCACTCTACAGACCCCTGGCTTCCAGCAGGCAGGTACCAAGCACAGCACCCCTCCCAGGCTGTGGCCTTCACCACACACCTGTGGTTTAAAGCCCTGCTCTGCTGGAAGGGACGCCCCTCTCGCCTCCCCAACCCTCCCTGCTGGAGCTGTGCTCCTCCCCCCACATTCCTTCAGACTGGGCTGCCCCCGCAGGCCTCCCTGCTCTCCACCGCCCAGTCCTTCTCCTTATCTTGTTTTCCTTTACATATTGTTATTCTTTCTCCCTGGCCTTGCCTCTCCCTGCTGGGTTCCTAGCCTGGAGTCTCTGAGTTTCTGATTCAGAGAGGACAGGGGTGACTCCCCACCAGGTGTCTGCTAAAGCTCCCCAGGCCCATCGCCTTTTTGCGAAATCCTTTAAGGCCATCGGGTTCCAGCACCTGCTAAGATCTCCTTAATCACCCATGATTCCAGAAGGGATCAGAGACTAGAGAGTTATCCCAGCCCAGCCCAGCCCAGCCCAGCCCAGCCCTACCGTCCGGGTCCTCCGGTGCCTGCCTGGGAGCCTGTTTGTGCACTTTGATCCCTGGCTTGTGTGCAGGAAAATCATCCAGGCCGTGGTTCTTGATCCCATCACCTGGCTTCATTTGAAATACAAAGTGTGATATCCACCAAGGGTGGCGCCTTCCCTGAGGGTCCCCAGGGTTGGCAGTGCACCCGCGCCCGCACCACATGTGGCCACGCCTGTGCTCCAAGGCCAGGTCTCCCCTCCCCCATCTCTCTCTGTCTCCTTCTGTGTTTCTCTCTCTGTCCCAGTCTCTCTCTTCTCCCACTGCTGGTGGTGAGGAATTCTCTGCATGGCATGTCGGGTGCTGGCTGGTCCTAAACTGCGTGTGCCCTCCAAGCACGTTTTCCCTGACCTGTGGATTCCTCAGGAAGAGCTGGGGAAGGGGTACCCTGTATGGAAATGAAAACCCATCTGAGTCCCCACTTGGGGACAGCTATTTGGCTGGGATGCAGGCCCAGATGTCGGGGTGATAAGGTCCCAGTAGGAGGGGAGGGCTGTGCAGTGTGGGGGTGCCTGGTGGGGAAAATGATGGCCAGGCTGAGACCTCCCCTGCCCTGCCTTGACAGAGGCTGCAGCACACTCCCACACACAGACACATGCACACAGACACATGTGCACACGCACACACAGTCACACACCTGCACAGATAGGTTCTGACACATGGATACAGGTGTGCACAGGCACACACACGCACACATGTACATACATTCCCATAGACACAGATACACAGGCACACACATGCACAGGCACACACGTACTAACAGACACATATACACACGGACACATTCACATAGATACACGTACACAGGCATACACACTGACAGACGTGCACCATGCACAGGCAGACACTAACAGACGTACACACACATGCACATATTCACATAGATACACATATAAAGGCACACTAACAGACGTACACACACACACATTCACATAGGTACATGTACACAGAGCACACAAAGTGACAGTCATGCACATATGTGCACATGACATGTACACACAGGTAGACACATGGATGCCCAGTCACATGCACACACACACCCAGGCACACGTGCATACAGACATGCATGCACAGACACACCCAGACACGTGGACACACGTGCATGCACAGACACATGACACACCCACACATGCATGCAGACACACACGTGCATGCACAGACACCCAGACACACCCAGACACACGTGCATGCAGACACAGACACGTGCATGCACAGACACACACAGACATGTGCATGCACAGACACACCCAGACATACGTGCATGCACACACACGACACACCCACACATGCATGCAGACACAGACACATGTGCATACACAGACACACCCAGACACACGTGCATGCACACACACAGACACGTGCATGCACACACACAGACATGTGCATGCACAGACATAGACACACCCAGACACACGTGCATGCACACACACACCAGACACTTTCATGCACAGACACACCGACACACTCAGATACACGTGCATGCACACACACAACACACTGACACATGTGCATGCAGACATACACAGACACACCAGACACATGCATGCACAGATACACAGACACACTGACACATGTGCATACACACACACAGACACACCCAGACGCATGTGCATGCACAGACACACACACCAGATACACGTTCATGCACAGACACAGCAACACACCCAGACACACGTGCATGCAGACACATGTGCATGCACACAGACACCCAGACACACGTGCATGCACAGACACACCCAGAAGTACATGCATGCACAGACACATGTGCATGCACAGACACACCCAGACACACGTGCATGCACAGACACACAGACACATGTGCATGCAGGCGCACCCAGACACATGCGCATGCACACAGACACCCAGACACATGTACATACACACACAGACACACCCAGATGCACGTGCATGCACAGACACACAGACACATGTGCATGCAGACACACAGACACACCCAGACACACGTGCATGCACAGACACACAGACACATGTGCATGCACAGACACAGACACACCCAGACACACGTGCATGCAGACACATATGCATGCACAGACACACACAGATATAGCCAGACACATGCATGCACAGACACAGACACACCCAGACACACGTGCATGCACAGAGACACAGACACCCAGACACACGTGCATGCACAGACACACATAGATACACCCAGACACACGTGCATGCAGACACACAGACACATATGCATGCACAGACACACACAGACACCCAGACACACGTGCATGCACAGACACACACAGACACGTCTGCACCCTGTCACACAGGTTCTCTTTCCACAACTTTGGGGTCAGAAGAACACCGACAGCTGCATAGGGATCACTAAAAAGTGAGACAAGATCCCGGGGCTCTGTGATCCCAGCTTCCCCCGACCCCCAGCGTCTCTCCAATCCCAGAACCCCCTGCCTGAGGGGCCAGAGCCCTGCAGCCAAGGCCTTTCCTCCTGGGCGCATCCTGAGGCCTGCAGGTGGGCAGGTGGAGCAGTGCCTGGCCCGGGAGGGCCGTGTTCCCTGCTGGCTCTGTGGCCCTTTCCTATGCCTGCGCCTGTGCAGAGGCTTGTTTCCACCCTGGCGTCTGCAGACACTTGGTGCCAGGCTCCCCCAGGGCTTTCTCAGAGGAGCCGAGTGCCAGGCCCTGCACACGACACCCTCACCCGAGCCGGAGAGCTTCACATCTGTGGAAAACTCTAATTAAAGACGTTTTGAGAAAAGCTGAACGTGTCCCTTTGTTATTTAGGAACAAAACGCCCTTTTAGGAAGTGATTGCTTATGGCTTCTTCCTTGAGATTCTGAGTAAAGGGGCATTAAGCTTGCTAGCTGGGGCATGCTGAGCGCTTCCCAGGTTATGGTTACCCCAGAGCCATTGACAGGCATCCAGGTTTCCTCATGCTGCCTTTCCCGTTTTCCTAAGGTTAAAATTGAGAGCAGTTTCTCCAATGAAAGCTCATGGTCTAAGGGTTTCGTAGTTGATGTTGGAAATGCTCTAGCCTCTGCCATAGTTTCTACATTCCGGTGATTTCATTGCAAACCTGGTGTATGCCTTGTAAGTTTTGACCCTGTCCAGTGAAAGGTTCATTTTTAAAGTTTTAAAATAATTTTTAAAGGAGAGCTGGAAGTGGAAGAAATTAAGAACAATATCAGTTTTGCATTTCACTCTGACAGAGGCACCGTCTTCTCTGACTGACTGGGGTTGATTAAAAGTATAATATTCAAAAGAAACAGGAAAGTGCATTGGGCCTTGTTAATGTTCTGCTAATTTTCTCAGGCTTTGTTTTCAAATTATAGGTGACATCTGTTTCCTTCCAGTGTTAGTGCCCATGATAAGAAAATACATTTTTTTCCACATCTGTCCCCAAACCTGCTAAGCCCAGTTTTGTGATGACCTCCCCTTGGAACTTGGGGCTCCATGGAAAACACACGGCTCAACCCAGCCAGCTGTCAGCCTGGGTGGGTGGCTGCAATGGCGGATTCTCAGCATACAAAGCTTAAGCGTTTGGCCAGGCTGGGACAGGCTCCCCTCAAGGACTGTTGCAGTACAGTAAGGCCACGCTCTGAGTCAACCTTGTTTCTTTTCAGCATGGCTAAGCTGACCATCTCTACAGAAGCAGAGGGCTGTGGTAGGGAGTTAGGCCTTCCTGCCCCCTCCAGATGAGGGAAGCCCGTACATAGCTCTCAGGGAGGCGCGGTGGGCATTGGGTGTGGCTGGACACTCTCCCCCACACCTGGAAGACACTTTGCCTCCTTTCCGCACTTGTGGGGATACATGACAGTGTTTACAGGCAGGCCAGCTTTCTGCTTATTTCAACCTCAACAACTGAATAGCGGCAGCAGGTGCTGAAACTCCCATGAAGAACACGGCCACTCGGTTCTCAGAACCGTCGCTATGCTCATCTGTTAGTCTGAAAGATGAATCATGCCACGAAGTCCTCCTAAGAGCACTGTTCTCGGCATCTCCACGTGTGAGGTTGTTACATCTGCACAACACTGTGCCATTTTACAGATGTGGACACTGAGGCCCCGCAAGGCTGAGAAGCCTGTGAGGGCTCCAGCATGTCCCGGGCATTCGAGCTGGAGGGCCCACACTGTCAGTCATTAACTCCTGTGCTCGCCGGGGCTGGGGTAGAGCAGGCTTGGCAGCACCCCGGCCCCGCGTGTGCTCCTCCGTGCACAGGTGACTGAGTGTGCCGGCACCCATGCGAGGGTTCAGCAGCACCGGTGTGGGCGCGTGAAGCACCGGGCGGCTGCGGGGAGCTGGTGTGTGTCGGGGGCTCGGAGCGTGAGTCTCATGAACGTGGGCTGGCAGGTGCATCGTGCTGGGCTGCAGAGCCCGTGGCTCCACCGTAAGGTGGGTTTGCCTTTGAACCTGAGTACGGCTGCTCAGTAAGGCCAGAGGAAGGCACCAACCCACGTGCCTGGCTGGCCCCTCACAACGCTGAAGGCAGCCACCAGAGAGCCACCAGAGAGACGTGTCCCGGCCACAAGAGAAGTCCGGGCCAGCTTTAAGTCCCCTCAGTCCTCAGAGCGACTCAGGCAGCTTCGGGGCCCGGGCCCGGTCATCTGGCCTCTGACCAGCTCAGCCTGGATAAAGCCGGAGGAGAAGCCTGTCCCTCAGGCAGCTGCCGGGACGTGCGTGGCTTGTGCTTGTGTGCGCGCCTGGCCACCGTTGGTGGTGGTCGCAGTGAGGGCACCACTTGCCTTTACTGTCCTTACACGAGCGGGGCGGAGCGCAGCCGGGAGCCCCTGGGGAGAGGCCGGGAACCCGTGGGAGAGGCCGGGGCGTGGCTACCCCCACAGAAGAAGCGGCAGTGGCACGCGGCGTCCTGTCTGGGACCCTGCGGGTTTATCTTTGGGTCGAGTGATGCTCGGTGGTGCAGCTGCCCTTTCAAGGGAACTGAGCCGCTCAGCGTCCCATGGAGCAGCTCGTCAGGGCCCTGGGGCGAGCAGGAGCTCCCCTTGGATCCGGACAGGCCGTGAATAAACCTCCCTTTTCCAAGCCGGGAACAAACACGGATTTTGCCATAGCGTCTGTCCTGGGTCGTAGAACGTTGTGGCTGGCAACACTCAGGCACCCTCTCATTCTGTGCTTCAGGGAGTGCAGGCCAGGACTTTATTCACTGCTTGTGGGGAAGACTCAGGTGGAAGCCCAGGCCCCAGGCTCCAAGGTTAGGACATTTTCTCGGTGCCGTCAGCACCTCTCCAGGCGAACCTGGGTCCAAGGCACGTGCGTGCGACCTGAAGCGTGGGCGCTGTGTGCAGGAGACGCCCTCGCCAGAGGCGGACATCAAGCCCTCCCTGTGCTAACTGCGGAATCACTGGCCCTGTGCTCACGACCTTTTTATTTTGCCGTTTTATCTGATCAGAAAATACGAAAATACACCATCGTGTTTCTCCCAAAGCAGCTGCAGTGACATCCCACTTCCTCCTCACAGCAGCCGCTGCGGGCACGAGGCTGCTCCCAGGACAGTGATGCCACCGGGGCGTGGTGGGCACGGAGCGCCCGCCTTCCTCCTCCCCTCCTCCTCCTCCGCAGACTGCCCTCTCTCTCGTTAGTGCTGCCCGGCCCCCTTCTCCCCACCCCGTGCCGACTGTGGTGTGTCCTGGGCCTCTCCTCGTCGCGTTTAAGTGGCCGGCACCCCCCCATCCGACAGCCGCGTGTCCTCCTGACTGGCTTCTCTCTGGGTCCCCGAAGGTGCCGCTAAATGGCACAAAACAGTCACCACTCTGCAGTTCGGGGGACGGCCCTCGGCGGGGCTTGCCCTGAAAGACTGGGCCTTCCTCGCCGAGAGCCTGCGCTGGCCCAGGGCCGGGGGCGGGAGGCTGCGGCTCTTCTCCTTCACCGCGTCCACACTCGCACACTGAACGCTGCGTACCGCCGGGCACGCTGCTGGGGGCTGTCGGGAGCGTGCTGTGTGTTTCGGGCAGAGATGGGCAGAGTGAGTCTTGGCATTACTGCTGTGCACCTGCCGGAAGCCGCACGAGCTCCTCTGTCCCATCTGCCATGAAGCCCATGGGAGACACTGATGTGGGTCTCGTGGCCTCTGTGAGAAGAGCTTAGTTAGCCACCAGTTCAGGCAGCACCTCGGCGCTGTGGGGCGTGGAGGGCTGCTCACAGCTGTGCAGTCGGCTACAGAGGCTGTTCCTAGCACCCACGTCTGCCCTGCTGGTCACACCCAGGATGAACTCCCAGCAAGAGCTCCCAGCAAGGGAGGGCACACTGGGCGTGAGCTTCGAGGAGGGCAGAGGCACCTGTCGCCGCTGACCCTGGGTGTAGATGGCCATGCCGGGTAAACTGACTGCACCGTCCTGGGCCGTCTCCCTCCAGGTCAGCCTGGGGTCCTCTGGGCTGGGGGCCTTGGGTGCCACCACTCTACTCAGGGCTGGAGCAGGCTGCTGAGGTTGTGAAGACCCAGGAAATGAATTCGGAAGGAAGGAAAGGATTTTGCATGTCTCAAGCTAGAAGGACATGAGCAGAGCCGGGCAGCCAGGCCGAAGGTCTGTAAGACGGCGGCTCTTCAGAGGCTCTGCAAGTGCTGAGACAGGAAGACTTCCCAAGGGCAGTTCCCACGGGTGTTACTCCGAGTTTTCTCTTAGAAGTCAAGTTCTTGGAATACAATGTTATGGTCAAAGAGTTAGTGAATTCTCGTGACTGTTTCCCATGGAAAACATCAGAGAAAATTATGGTGTTGATAAGCAAAAGTCCCTGCACTGAGCAGACTCAGCCCACGTGTCCAGTGAGATAGAGATTTCTGGAAACAAAATTTATGGCTGCTGTTTGCTAAAAGAGTAATACATTCTTAGCACACTGAAAAATAACCACTGTTTGCTGTGTGAATGCAGAAGAAACTCACACAAAAAGATTTATGCAGGACTGACGGTGGCTGTTTGCAGAGGGCTCTCCATGTTCATGGACCCCCGCTCCTCACAGCAGCTCTGCAGGGACGTGGTCCAAGGATGAGTGAGCGTCAGGAGGGGCCATGCCCTTAATCCCCTGGCCGGCCTCCCCAACCCCCCCAGGCAGAGGCCTTGCTGGGCCCCACGGAGTTACAGTGGATTTGGAGGTGAAGGTATTTAGGAAGTGTTCTGGAACCTTCCCGCCTGATGTCAGACTGCCTGAGGTGCTACCAGTCCAGTGCGCTTCCGGCCCGGAACTGTTTTCTGTCTTGTTAACGTGCTGCGTCAGGTCCCGTCACCGCATGTAGGTTCTGGCCATTTTTCGAAAGTGAATGGGCCCTCCCAGGGTCTAGCAGGACTGAGAGACCACTGGAAACCCTCACCAAGCTTCAGGCAGGTAGGCAGGGGCCCCAGAGCAGGCCCAGGGAAGAAACCCCCAACCCCTTGGAGGGCCTGTTCACAGGCTGGGTCCTGCCTGATTCCCGCGGTGGCATGGGGAGGTCACCCCACCTTGTTCTGAACCACAGCTCTGGGGGAGGAAGCTTGTCCCAGGTCAAAGGTCATTATGGGGCTGGTGGGGTTGCCACAGGGGCAGCCCAGCTACAGACCAGGCTACAGCCTGGTGCCCAAGGCGGACCCATCCTGGGGGCCGGTGTGTAGCTCTCTGCTATGCTTGACCTTTGCCCTGTGGGTGGCTTTGAGTGGGGGAGACCTGGATCTGGTGGTGGGCTTGGGTCTTCCCGTGGCGATGCACTAATTCCCAGGGGTTCTGCCAGCGCCCACTGCTCTCCTGAGCAGAGCAAAGGCGGCAGAGGCGGATGCCAGGGTCTGGAGGTGGCGTCTGCTCCTCAGACACTCACTATAGTTTTAGAACAAATTTGAGGCCTCCCGTTAGACCCTAGCCAGACCAAGCTCCTGTTTTCGGGCTCAGCTCCCACCAGGTTGCTTCAGACTCAGTTTCCTCCATGCTTAACGAAACCGAAGGGTGACAGGCACACAGTCAGGGAGGTGTCAGAGGAGGCGCTGCCCCACTGTTCACACGGGACCTTCTGTAGATGGGGCTCCCAGCCGCGACCAGCCCCATAATCCTCTAGCGCAGGGGTATCCAATCTTTTGGCTTCCGTGGGACACATTTGAAGAATTGTCTTGGGCCACACATAAAATTACCACTAACGGTAGGTAGCTGATGAGCGAAAAACAGGGTCCATGCATAAGTCTCATGTTTTAAGAAAGTTTACGGATTTCTGTTGGGCCACATTCACAGCTGTCCTGGGCCGCTCACGGTTGCCCCAAAGCCTTGGGAACGCGGGCCAAGCACCTGCCCTGCTTCGTCCAGGACGGGGCCCTGCGCTGACCAGGACGCTGCCACACTCTGAGTCGACCCTGCCAGGAATGGCAAAGCCCACGAGCCTCTCAGAGACCTAATGGCTGAATCCTCTGTGCAGTGGGTGCCATGCTTCTCACCTGGAAAGGTGGGTCTGGCACATGTCAGGTAGTAACAAGTTTTAAGTTTTAAAATCACATGGCAGTTTGGAAACTTGAGAAATTATAACACAGATGCTTCCATATTGTCAAAAGGAACCAACTGGGAGCATTGATTTCAACTTTTCTTCCAGGTACTTACATATGATTTAAGTGAAGCTGACAATTCAGTGCTTTGTTGCAGTGAAAACTGTAGGACCTTGCACTTGCCCGCTCATTCATTCACTTACCCACTCATTCATTCATTATCCATCCACTTGTTCATCCATCTACTCACCCATCCACCCACTCGTCATCCATTCATCCACCCACTCATCTCTCCATTCACTCATCCATCCACTCACCCATCCACCCACTCATCATCCATCCATCCACCCACTCATCTATCCATTCACTCATCCATCCATCCATCCACTCACCCATCCACCCACTCATCTGTTCATTCACTCATCCATCCACTCACCCATCCACCCACTCATCTATCCATTCACTCATCCATCCTCCATCCACTCACCCATCCACCCACTCATCATCCATCCATCCACCCACTCATCTATCCATTCATTCATCCATCCATCCACTCACCCATCTACCCACTCATCATCCATCATCCACCCACTCATCTATCCATTTGCTTATTCATCCGTCCATCCACTCACCCATCTGTTCACTCATCTATCCACTCACTTTCATTCATCTATCCATCCATTCACACATCCACCCACTCATCATCCATCTGCTCATTCATTTATCCATCCATCTCCATTCATTTACTCATCCATCCACTTATTCATTCTTTCATCCACCCACTCATCCATCTACTCATTCATTTCTTCATTCATCCATCTTCTCTATCCACTCATCCATTCATTCATCCATCCCATCACTCATTCATCCACTGATTCATTCATTCATCTGTCTGTTCACTCCTCCATCCACTCACCCATCCATCCATGCATCAGTCTGCTCACTGATCCATTCTACTCACTAATCTATCCATTTGTTCACTCATCTATCCATTCACTCATCATGGCTGCATCCTCTGTGCAGTGGGTTCCACGCTTCTCACCTGGAAGGGTGGGTCCAGCAGATGTCAGGTAATAACATGCATCTGTCCATCCATCTGTTCACTCACTCATCCATCCATCCACCCATGCACTCATTTATTCACTCATCTGTTCTTTCATGCACTCACCTGCTGTCCATCTATCATCCATCCTTATGTTTTGTGATGGCTCCGGAGGCCTCTGGGGGACAGTCAGCACCAGGCTCGGTGCTGGGCAGGCAGATGTCGTCCTTCTCCTCTTGAAGCTTCAGCTGACAGTGCAGTGGCTTGGGGTTTGCTCACCTCTTTCAGTCTGTAGCTGTTCAAACAAAACAGAGGCAGATCCCTGGGGAAATGATTTCCAGGGGCCAAACGGTGCCACTTCCAGCCTGGAAATCCCAGCTTCCTCCCCGTTCCCCTCACCTAACCGCAGCACACCAACCCACTGCCACAGGTCTTGCTCTTCCTAGGTCGAGAAGTGAGTCAGTGTGTATGTAAGGAGCTCCTGGTTCTAAATCTCAGCCTCCTGGGCAGTGGCCCTTGCTCCATGGGGACTCCTGGGGGTGCTGCTCAGGAGAATTGGCTAATCCAGGTTTGTGCACCTGAACAACTTGTAGTGCATATGGAGGTCGGGGGGTTTTGAGAATGAAGTGCTCTGTGTTTGGTTCTGCAGGTCAGGGAGCTTATCTGGGTGCCTTTACTCAAAGCCATTTCTGGGTCTTACATCTTTGGCCAGAATGTTCTAAGGACAAGGTGAAATGTCTCTTCCTCTTGGGAGTGTGTAGCGTTTTTAGGTTTGTTTGTCTTAGCTTTGCTCTTGCTCAGGGTTTAGCCATCTTTCCCCTAGATCGCCGGTGGAATTAGCGCACGCTTTCTGCCTCCATTACCTCTGCGAATAATCAAGCATGCAGACTGGGGTATGCTGCCTGGGGCTATGACCCTGTAGTTTCAGAGACCCTGTTCTCATGGGTGTGGCTGACTGAGGGGAGGTCGGCATCGTTTTTCCATGAATAATGCCTTTTTGCAACAGTGAAACTCCGTGCTAATACAGGTCACACACTGCAGATGACACATTAAGGAGTTGACTAGTCTTGATTTTGAAAACTGGAATACCCTTGCTGGGAAGTTGTTGTGATGCAAGCATGTATGTGCGGTTAGGCTGTTTGCTCACCAGTTCTTAGCTGTTTTCAATCCCTGGCTTCCCAAACCTGAGAGGACACCTTTTGCACCCATCCTAAGTCTTTTATTTCAGAACCAGGGCCTCCTGCTGCTTCGAGACAAAGCCCCATCTCGCTCCTTCTCCTTGCAAACCTAGAAGTTGCTGCTGTGTCACGTTGCCCAGGACTCTACCAGGGCTCACTTGGTGTTGCTGCTCTTGCCTTTTTGTGGAGTTTGCCAACCCATGACTAAAATTGAAGTGAGAGAAATGAGGGCAGGCATGAGGGTGGGTGGTCCAGGCCTGCGGCCTTCCTGAGCCCAGAGCGGCCGCCCTCCCAACAGACACATGAGCTGAACAGCAGCTCACCCTGACCCTTCTTTTCTCCTAAGGGAGTGAGTTTAAGAGCATCCCATCCTTCCCAGAACATAACTTTGTGAAAACACAGCCAAGCAGGCCTCAGGAGGGTGTTGGCAAGGCTGGGGTGGAGGGGAGTCTCCAGGCTCTTCCACAAAAGGTGGGGCGAGGTCAGCAAGTGCGGGAAGGCTGTGGGAGCCAGCACTTGAAGCCGGAGGAGCGTTGCCCATGGCGCTGGGCACCCTGTGCCTGCTGCTCTGCAAATGCCACCGGCGCCGGCCCATCCTGAACTTCAGGGCCTGGGGGAAGCCCCACAGCCATCCTGAACTGGGTTTCCTCATTCCTGTCGATGGGGTTAAAAAGACCTTCTTGGGTGGTGGTTGTGAGGATTTCATGAAATGGTGTAAAAATGCTGACTCACACCAGCATGGAGAGGCTGCTGGGACTGTGGGCTCTCGGCTTAGGCCCAGACTGCTGGCATGGTTGACCCTAAGCTGGAGGTCAGGGCTGCTCACCCCAGGCCATGGCCGTAGGGTCTGGGGGCTGTGGCAGAAGAATCCTGAAGTTTCCAGCCGGCCTCTGCTGGCCAAGCGACGGGAGGTGGTTCCTGGACCTGACAGCTCACTTGTGTCCGGTGTGCACCTGGTCAATGAGCTTTTAGGACAGGAAGATCCTTCGCTTCAGCCTCCACGCCTCGCCCAGCACCAGTTTTGTTTCACAAATACAGTAAGTGCAAATCAATGCCCGTGTGCCAAAGGGAAGGTCTTTGGGTTTTGAGAGGTCCTTGTGTCAACAAGAACTAAGGTCTTTGGGTCTTAAGGACCCTGTGTCAACAGGGAGTGGAGACTGGGGTGTCCTGGGAAGCTCTCCTTCTCCCAGGCAGGCCTCTGCCTGGACACAGTGGCTGCGCCTCCTGAGCAGCTGGAAACGGCCCTGCCTTTGCTTGTTGGTGTCCCGGCAGTCGTGCTGACGGTTTGGCGAGGAGCAGCCCAGCAGCATCCCCGGTCACTTCCCTTCCACTCTCCTGGGTGGCGTGGCCCCTGGCTCCCCCGAGAGCAGCCTCCGATTAACCAGCAGACTCTCGTGTTGTTTAGAGACCCTCATAGCGTGCCAGTAAACACATGTCTTCTTTCTCTTCCACAGGACTACTTTTACCCGAGATACTTAGGTAAGTCCCAGTCACTGCTCTACCCTGGCGGTCGTGGAGGCATAGTTGGGGGGTGCGTTTTCGTGTTGGAGGAATGCCCTCATCACGTAACTCCTGGAAGAAAGACTCTTAATCACGTGCTGCACGTGGAACTGTCCGGAACATGCAGGTCAGAAACACAAGTTTCTCTGTTTATTTTTGCCACAGCTTTAATTCCGTGTTAGTGGAACCTCAGGCGAGCAGACCCTGCTCTGAGCTGATGCCAGCCTCAGCTGTTGTCAGGAAGTGTGACTGATTTTGTCCTCCAGTATTCTGATCTCAGCACTAAACACTTCTGAAGTCACTGAGGACCCCAAAGGGGTCCGTGTTCCTGTGGGCTGTAATTACTGATAGTTACTGTATTCTTAATTAAAACCCGGAACGCTTAGTTAAAACTGTTTCTGTTTAATTTGAAGAACAGGGAGGCACAGGCATTATCTCAGCCGTCAGAGCAGCTGCTACATGTGGGGTGCCCTCTGGAGACCCCCACTGGACACTTAAGAAGGGAAGACAGTGAGAAAGGGAAACCCAGAGGCCCGGGTCACCCTTTGAGAACTGCTGGTTTAACTGGCAGCATCCCAGAGCTCTCTGAGTGCGTTTCACTTAGGAGAGAAATGTACTCCAGGCTCTTCCTTTTTAATGTTGCAAAATGGATTTTAGTAAATGTCCTCTTTACACAGTGGGTCTGGAAATGGCCTGGAAGGCGCAGGCGCCAGGCAGCCTGGGTGTGCTGGGATGGACTTCTGAAGCGGGGGTGGCCCCCAGCTGTCCATGGCACACCCACAGGAGGCCTTCCACTGTCCATCCGTGCCTTTCTGCGCCTGGATAAGCTCCAGTGACCCACTGAAGAACCAGGTCGAGAGGCCCAGCACCCGCTGCACAGTCTCACGTTTCAGGTCATCCCTGGATATGCACGTGCCTGGCCCCACCTCCCCCCGTCCCCCTAGCGGGGCGTCCCCTTCAAGCTGTGTCCAGCCAGTCAGAGAGCATGGAGGGCTTTCTCCGAAGCAGAGCAGCTTTCCAGTTATGGACAGTGTTTCCTAACAGGCGTCTACTGAAAATGAAGTTTAGCTTTCCTCCTACTGTCAGGAACCTTAGTGAACTTTCCCAGTGATTCTTCCGTAGGCAGGAGGAACCCCCTGGAAATTGCGGGCGGTGCTCGGGGCACTTGACGGCTATGGGTGCACAGCTCCATCGCCGGTGGAGATGGTTTCCTGATTGTCAGGGTGAAGGGCTAAAATGTTTGTATTAACACAAGCCAGCGGCATTTTTTCTGGAGGATGACAGCACCCCAGGTGAGGAGAGCCGCTGCCTCTCCAGAGCTCCTCAGAAGTGGAGGCTCTGCAGTCCGTACGGTCCCCTGAGGGTGACTGACACCATATTCCGTCTCCCCGCAGACTGCATCCACAAGTATGGGTCTCCGTACACCAAAGACCCGGGCTTCGTCACCTGCGTGCAAAGTAAGTCGGCCTCCTTCCTGCCTTCCTGGGAGGGCTGTGGGTTTGGTCAGCTTTCGGCTTGGCCGTGGTTTGTGTGGTTTGCGGAGGGCCCTGAATAGTTCTGGGTTTTAAGGAGCTGCAGCCCCTTCCTGAGGCCTGCTCCCTGTTCACCAAACTTTCTTTTTTAAGCAAGTAAGTTTTGATGTTTTTAGCAATAGGCAATAAATGCACACGGAACAAAATTCAAACGCTTCCCAGGGTGAGATGTGAAAGCCCATCCCCACCTCTGCGTCGCCCAGTCAGAAACCACCACAGTTATGGTTCCAAGAAACTTGTGCCTAGACGTGTAAACACGCGTGAGCACTTCCACTCTACACACACATGGCGGCTTAGCACACGCCATCTGTCCCGTGCATCTGCGCCCGTCTGCCCCGGAGACCCTCTCTCAGCGTCCGTCTCAGGTCCATGTTGGCATTTGCAGCCAGTGCCTCACTCAGGCTTAGCCTATGCTTGTCGGCTGACGTCCAGGTTATTTCCAGTTCCCATCACTATAAACAAAACTGGGCGATGTGCTTGAGTGCCTGTTGTGTCTCACGTCCAAGTGTGTCTGTGGGATACGGTCCCAAGGATGGAATCGCAGAGTCAGTCCCTCTCACACGTCCGAGTTTGTCTGGGATACGGTCCCTAGGATGGAATCCCAGAGTCAGTCCCTCTCACACGTCCGAGTGTGTCTGTGGGATACGGTCCCAAGGATGGAATCCCGGAGTCAGTCCCTCTCACACGTCCGAGTGTGTCTGGGATACGGTCCCAAGGATGGAATCGCAGTCAATCCCTCTCACATGTCCGAGTGTGTCTGTGGGATACAGTCCCAAGGATGGAATCCCGGAGTCAGTCCCTCTCACACGTCCGAGTGTGTCTGTGGGATACGGTCCCAAGGATGGAATCCC
>PVKV010027223.1:0-26738 GCA_004027835.1 Alouatta palliata
AAAATTAGGCATAATGGGGCATGCCTGTACTCCCAGCTACCAGCTACTAGGGAGAAAGGATTGCTTGGGCCCA
Organism: Alouatta palliata; assembly: GCA_004027835.1. NCBI lineage: Eukaryota > Metazoa > Chordata > Mammalia > Primates > Atelidae > Alouatta > Alouatta palliata. Next base: position 74 of record PVKV010027223.1, read on the forward strand.
GGATGTCGCGGCTGCAGTGAACCATGATTGAGCCACCGCACTGCAGCCTGGGTCACACAGTGAGACTCTGTCTAAAAAAATAAAAAATAAAGAAGGCCAGGTGTAGTGGCTCACACCTGTAATCCCAACACTTTGGGAGGCCGAGGTGGGTGGATCACAAGGTAAGGAGTTCAAGACCAGCCTGGCCAAGATGGTGAAACCCTGTCTCTACTAAAACTACAAAAATTAGCTGGGCATTGTGCTGGGTGCCTGTAATCCCAGCTGCTCAGGAGGCTGAGGCAGAGAATTGCTTGAACCTGGGAGGCAGAGTTTGCAGTGAACCGAGATCGTGCCACTGCACTCCAGCCTGGGCAACAGAGCGAGACTCCATCTCTTTGCTTGTTTGTTTGTTTGTGTTTTTTTATTTTCTTTTACTCTGCTTTAGGCTTTGTTTTTACTGTAAGAGAGACTCCTTCTCAGCAACAAAAAAAAAAGAAAAAGAAAAGAAACAGGGCGTAAAACCTGTGATACCATCCTAGGGGCACAACTGACACCACAGGTTGCCTCTCACTGGCTCTGTATGCCTCCGATCCTGACACACAATTCCTGCCCATCTAACAAAGTCCTACTCAATCTCTTGGTTTGGAGTCCCCTTGAGATGGCAGGAAACATTGGTATTCTTTTGGAGCTCTTTCAACAGAAACACTTCCTTTAGCAATTGACTCCAAATCTCTCCTTTAGTCAGAGTGAATTCCAGTAGGGAGATTGAACAGAGATGGCGTGTCTTCACCAGACCATCCCTTGTCTGAGACTTTCTGATCCACAGTGAGACACGTGAGAGTTCCAGGGGTGAAATGATCTGTTATCACCGCATTTTCCCAAGTTCTCTCTAGTTCTAGAGAAAAATAGAAAAAAATCAATCTATGCTAAATCCAAGAGATTTTCTTAACAGACTCACTTGGACATAGGTCACATTGGCGGATGTTTCCCATCGACTATATCGGGGGTAAGTGTCACATTTTGTCTTAACTCAGAGTCTGTTTCCTTCCCAAATGTCCAGAGTCCTCATGTACTAGCCAGAACATCAACAGGCACTGTTTCTGAGGCAGTAAGTATTTACTGCTTTTTAAGAGGACACTATAATTAAAATGAACTCTTGTTCTTCAAAAAGACATAATTAAAAGAAAGAAAAAACAAACCATAGGGTAGGAAATCCCATGCTAACCTCTGTCTGAGCATTAGGACAGTGTCCAAATCCTGTTCTGTTCATCTGTCTACGCCAGCAGATTATAAACTCTTCTAAGCCAAGCAGTGTGTCTTACATCTTCCTGTACCCAGAAACTGGCATAGGGCTTCCAATAGTCTGTAATCAATAAAGATTTTTTTGAACTTCAATAACTTGCACTAATAAAAGGTCTGAAGGTGAGAAAGTGTGCAAGAGGGAGCTATTTGGCTGAAGCAGAGGGGAGTAGGGACCACAGTGAAGGGTCTTAACTACCAGATAAAGGAATTGGATTTAATGTCATCGACAATGAGAAGCCACTGAATTTGTGTGTGTGTGTGTGTGTTTTGTTGTTGTTGTTTTTTGAGATGGAGTTTTGCTTTGTTGCCCAGGCTGGAGTGCAATGGTGTGATCTCAGCTCACCACAATCACCTCCACCTCCCAGGTTCAAGCGATTCTCCTACCTCAGCCTCTCAAGTAGCTGGGATTACAGGCATGTGCCACCACACCTGGCTAATTTTGCGTTTTTATTAGAGACGATGTTTCTCCATGTTGGTCAGGCTGGTTTCGAACTCCTGACCTCAGGTGATCTGTCCTGGCCTCCCAAAGTGCTGGGATTACAGGCGTGAGCCACCAAGCCTGGCCCGTGTGTTTTGTTTTGAGACAGGTTCTTGCTCTGTCACCCAGGCTGGAGTGCAATGCTGCAGTCATAGCTCACTGCAGCTTCAAACTACTGGGCTCAAGCAATCCTCCCACCTCAGCCTCCTGAGTAAACTGGGATTACAGGCATGCAGCACCATATCTGGTTACTTAAAAAAAGTTTTTTGGCCGGGTGCGGTGGCTCACGCCTGTAATCCTACCACTTAGGGAGGCTGAGGCGGGTAGATCATGAGATCAGGAGCTCGAGACCAGCCTGGCCAACATGGTGGAACCCTGTCTCTACTAAAAATACAAAAATTAGCCGGGCATGGTGGCAAGCGCCTGTCGTTTCAGCTACTCGGGAGGCTGAGGCAGGAGAATTGCTTAACCCGGGAGGCAGAGGTTGCAGTGAGCCAAGAGCACACCATTGCACTCCAGCCTGGGTGACAAGAGAGACTGACTAAAAAAAAAAAATTTTTTTTTTGTAGAGACAGGTCTTGCTTTGTTACCAACGTTGGTCTTGAAACCCTAGCTTTAAGCAATCCTGCCTTCCAAGGTGCTGGGATTGCAGGTGTGAACCACCTTGCCTGACTGTTTTTTGTTTTTTTGAGGAGTGCTTGACATCTCATTTGCCTTTTCATTATGGTTAGGACTATAGGTCATCCTCCTTGAAGGCAGACACCATATCCTATTTTGTATCTCTTACAGTGACTATTGCAGTACTTGATACATAATGGGTGCTCAACAAATGAATGCTAAATGTACCAAGGAAAGAATAAGTGGGCCGGGAGCGGTGGCTCATGCCTATAATCCCAGCAGTTTGGGAGGCCGAGGCAGGTGGATCACCTGATGTCAGGAGTTCAAGATCAGCCTGGCCAACATAGTGAAACCCTGTCTGTACTAAAAATATAGAAATTAGCCAGGTATGGTGGCACATGCCTGTAATCCCAGCTACTCGGGAGGCTGAGGCAGGAGAACTGCTTAAATTCAGGAGGCGGAGGTTGCAGTGAGCCGAGGTCATGCTACTTACTGCACTCCAGCCTGAGTGACAGAGCAAGACTCTGTCAAAGAAAGAGAGAAAAGAAAAGAAAGAGAGTCTGGGTGAGGTGACTCACGCCTGTAATCCCAGCACATTGGGAGGCCGAGGCGGGCGGATCACAAGGTCAAGAGATCAAGACCATCCTGGCCAACACAGTGAAACCCCGTCTCTACTGAAAAATACAAAAATTAGCTGGGTGTGGTGGTGTGCGCCTATAGTTCCAGCTACTAGGGAGGCTGAGACAGGAGAATTGCTTGAACCCAGGAGGCAGAGATTGCAGTGATATGAGATTGCACCACTGTACTCCAGCCTGGTGCCTGGCAACAGAGCAAGACTCTGTCTCAAAAAGAAAGGAAAGAAAGAAAGAAAGAAGTGACTTGGATGGGATAGAGGAGGAAAAGTGTCAGTGTATAAGTTGGCAACCCAAGGATGAAGACATTTCTCTTCTGGATCCAGAAGTGGCTACTTAGTAAGGTGTTTGGACAATGCGTGCTGAAGATATATTCCTTTTGGGTGCAGCAGAGTCTGACAAACGAGAATACTCACACTTTCCATCTTTCTGGTCCTGGAGAAATGGCTATAGAAAGCAGTATTTGAGCAAAATAAGGTGATTTGTGCCTGTAATCCCAGCACTTTGGGAGGCTGAGGCGAGTGGATCACTTGAGCCAAGGAGTTAGAGACCAGCCTGAGCAACATGGCAAAACGCCGTCTCTAAAATAAAATAATAAAAAATTACCCAGGTGGCCAAGCATGGTGGCTCATGCCTGTAATCCCAGGACTTTGGGAGGCCGAGGCGGGTAGATCACAAGGTCAGGAGATCAAGATCATCCTGGCCAACATGGTGAAACCCAGTCTCTACTAAAATACAAAAAATTAGCTGAGTGTGGTGGCGCACACCTGTAGTCCCAGCTACTCGGGAGTCTGAGGCAGGGGAATTGCTTGAATCCGGGAGGCAGAGGTTGCAGTGAGCCGAGATCAAGCCACTGCCCTCCAGCCTGGGCGACAGAGCAAGGCTTTATCTCAAAAAAAACAAACAAACAAACAAAAAAAAAAACCCAGCAATACTGATAGTTACCATTTACTGAGCACATACATGTGCCGGGTACTGTACTAAGAGTTTTACACACATCATCTTATTTGATACTCTAACCTTTTCTGAGTGCTATAATTATCTTGGTTCTTTTTTGTTTGTTTGTCTGTTTGTTTTTTTGAGACAGAGTTTCCCTCTTGTTACCCAGGCTGGAGTGCAGTGGCGCGATCTCGGCTCACCGCAACCTCCACCTCCGGGGTTCAAGCGATTTTCCTGCCTCAGCCTCCCGAGTAGCTGAGACTACAGGCGTGCGCCACCATGCCTGGCTAATTTTTGTATTTTTATTAGAGACGGGGTTTCACCATGTTGACCAGGATAGTCTCAATCTCTTGACCTCGTGATCCAACCGCCTCGGCCTCCCAAAGTGTTGGGATTACAGGCGTGAGCCACTGCACCCGGCAATTATCTTGTTTTATAAATGTGGGAACCAATGCTTGTTCGAGGTTACTTAGCCAGTAGTGACGGGTCTGGGATTGAATTCATGACTGCCTAACTTCACAGTTCATCCTCTGAACCTAAGGTCTACTGTTTAAAATGCTGTTTTGAAAAGTTTATCTGGCAGCTGATTAAAAAATGCAGGAAGGCGGGGCGTGGTGGCTCAAGCCTGTAATGCCAGCATTTTGGAAGGCTGAGCCTGGTGATCACCTGAGGTCAGGAGTTCAAGACCAGCCTGGACAACATGGTGAAACCCCATCTCTACAAGAAATTAGTCAAGCGTGGTGGCACGCGCCTGTAATCCCAGCTACTGGGGAGACTGAGGCAGGAGAATCGCCTGAACCCGAGAGGCGGCGGTTGTAGTGAACAGAGATTGCGCCACTGCACTCGAGCCTGTACAGAGCAAACCCTGTCTCAAAAATAAAATAAAATAAAATAAAAATAAAAAGTGCAGGGAAAGAGCTAAGATAGAAAGACTACTAGAGTAAAACCCACATCAAGTAACCAGCAAGAACTAAAGCAGTTATAGCAGGAATGGAGAACAAAAGATCTACTTTTCTGGCACTTCAAAGGGCTTCTAAATAAAGCTCAAGACTCGGTGACCTGCTGGATGTAGGGAATGTGCACATGTCTCGCCTGAGAATAGAAAAAATACTGGTTGGAATAGCTTTTCTCTAATTCCTAGTTCGACAGTACTAGTTGACATTTCACATAGATGATCCAAATTTCTAGGTTTGCTAGTTTCTCAAAGCACCCAATCAGGTGCGGGTCACATATAGTAGTGAAAAATCAGTTTGAAAAGGCCCCCAAAGAGGGCCGAACAAGACAAGCGTGGAGAACGCACAAACCTCTTAGCAGCGCTCACAGCCTCTCCAGGTATGCGGGCGCTACAAAGGGAAAGGGCTTCTCCAAGAACTACAACTCCCACAAGGCATTGGGCGGAACACCGCCGTTTCCAACCAGTGCTTATTTCCGGTCTTTCCGACGCTGACGCTCTTTTCCGGTTTTTGTGGCGCCGGAAAGGCATTGGAGATGCCCATGGTGAGTCCGGAGGCTTAGGGCGTCCGAGCGGGAGAGGCGAGCACCTCGTGTCCGCGCATTATTCCGTGGCTGGGGGTTAGCTCGGGGAGAGTGGGGAGGACGGGGAGGGCGGGGAGAGCAGAGGACGCGCTGGGTGGGGGGACGTGTAACCTTGGCAAGCGGGAGGAGGGCAGAGCTGACTGCCCTCCCTGCCCGAGGGACCCAGAAAGGGATGTGACGGGCAAGGACGAATGGGATCTCAGGGGATGGACTGGAGAGTGGGGTACAAGGATGTGAGGAGAACCCCACGAGTCCGCCGTGGGATTCCAGTGGATCTATAGCCAAGGAGGAGAGGACCAGAGGGAAGGCTGCAGCTGTGGACACTCATGTGTGAGGGAAAGCTACAGGCTCCTGCAGGTCGAAGATCGGCCGAAATCAGGCACCCCAAGGAAAGCCCTATTCTGTACACCAGCCATTGGGCATCCCGGGGCTCCTGACAGGAAGAGGGCAGTAGATATACTGGTGCTGCTGGGTAAAGATGGTAGGAGAGTCTGGAGAACGGGTCTGCGCGGATGGCTTATGGACCACTCTGTGGAAGGGGCTGCTGCTGCTCTGGTAGCATCGAAGGAGCTTTCTACGGGAGCGCTGTCAGGAGGATTTTGGTGAATTTTACATACTTGGTTTGATAACTCACTTTGCTTTTTTCTCTAAAGATGAGGCTGCTAGCATTTGTGGTGTTGGCTCTATTTGCTGTCACTCAAGCAGAGGAAGGAGCCAGGCTTTTGGCTTCCAAATCACTGCTGAACAGATATGCCGTAGAGGGGCGAGACCTAACCTTGCAGTACAATATTTACAATGTCGGCTCAAGGTAAGGAGGCCCTGGAGTTACAGATTAAGCCTATTTCTGGATTCTTAGTTCTCAGAAGGGAATAGGGAACATATCGATGAGTAGTTATTTCCCTTTGGGACACTTCCAGCATCAGATATATTGAGTGAATGAATATATTGTGGGACCTACTTTTGGAAAGGAGGACATTCTTACCTAAGCTACAAGAAACCATCTTTCATGTTTTGGATTGGAAGAATTTTAAAGTAGGAAAGTAGCATGAATTGTGGAGAAACAAAGAGCGGAAGATAAAGGCACAGAAAATACACAATTCCTTGTTTCCTCAAGGGTTTAAATTGTAATCTTCCTGCCGGGCATGGTGGCTCATACCTGTAATCCTACCACTTTGGGAGGCCGAGGCAGGAGGATCACCGGAGGTCAGGAGTTCGAGACCAGCCTGGCCAACATGGTGAAACACCGTCTCTACTAAAAATACAAAAATTAGCAGGGCATGGTGACGGGTGCCTGTATTCCCAGCTACCTGGGAGGCTGAGGCAAGAGAATTGCTTGAACCCGGAAGGCAGATATTGCAGTGAGCCAAGATCATGCCACTGCACCCCACCCTGGGCGACAAGACTGAGACTCTGTCTCAAAAAAAAAAGCTGGGTGCAGTGGCTCACACCTGTAATCCCAGCACTTTGGGAGGCTGGGGCAGGTCAGGAGTTCGAGACTGGCCTGGTCAACAAGGTGAAACCCTGTTTGTACTAAAAATACAAACATTAGCCGGGTATGGCGGCATGTTCCCGTAGTCCTAGCTACTCAGGAGGCTGAGGCAGAATTGCTTGAACCCAGGAGGAGGAGGTTGCAGTGAGCCAAGACCATGCCATTGCATTCCAGCCTGGGTGACAGAGTGAGACTTCATCTCAAAAAAAAAAAACAAAAACTGTGTCATCTTTCTTCTTTCATTAGCCTAGAGCATTTTTGTTGACTTTCTTTCATTTTATTCCCTTTAACTTTCTCCTCTGTATTCACTGTGTTCCTTTTCTCCCTCCCTCCACACACATAGGCATGTTCATGAAGAGAAATTGAGGCAAGGATGAACTTGGACCCATTGCCTCCTGAATACTTGATTATTTTGGTGCTTCTGAGCAATAGAATCCAGTCCTTGACCTGGATTCTTCAGTGAAACAGAACCAAGTTACTATATGACTCATATCTCTTTTGTAGTTCTGATTTTTTTGGAGAAGCAGGCAGGTTTGATTGTTTATTGCTTTAATTTAATTTTATTATTATTACTTTTTAGATGGAGTCTCACTCTGTCATCCAGGCGGGGAGTGCTATGTCGCAGTCTTGGCTCACTGCAACCTCTGCCTTCCAGGTTCAAGTGATCCTCCTGACTCAGCCTCCCAAGTAGCTGGGATTACAGGCGTGTGCTACCATGCCTGGCTAATTTTTGTATTTTTAGTAGAGACAGGGTTTCACCATGTTGGCCAGGCTGGTCTCAAACTCCTGACTCAAGAGATCTGCCCGCCTCGGCTCCCAAAGTGCTAGAATTACAGATGTGAGCCACTGTGCCCGGCCTATTGCTTTAATTTTATATCCATTACTTACTAACCCTTTTTGTTTCCTTCATTTTCTAGTGCTGCATTAGATGTGGAACTATCTGATGATTCCTTCCCTCCGGAAGACTTTGGCATTGTGTCTGGAATGCTCAATGTCAAATGGGACCGGATTGCCCCGTATCCTCTTGGCACTGGGTGATGAAGGGTTGGGGAGCAGGGAGAGCCTTGTCTGCAAAGCAGCAGGGCTACTACAAATAGGCTGGATGTGTGTGGCTGTCTTCCTGTCATCTCTCTGCATAAGATAGAGCAAGACAGGTTGGTTTAAATTGTGTGAGCATGATTTAGAGTAGAGCTGAAGGACCTGGGTGACCTTTTAAAGTCTCTTATTGAGAGAGCCTCTTATTCTAATCTCCCAATTATTTCCTGAGTATTGAATTAGATGGTATTTTTCTCCTTGTGAATTTAAGCCAGGTGTGATGTCACACGCCTATAGTCCCAGCTACTTGGGAGGCATAGGTGAGAGGACTGCTGGGGCTTTGGCGTTCAAGGCTGCAGTGAGCTATGATAGTCCTGCTGTACTCCAGCCTTGGTGACAGTGACACCTAGTCTCTTAAACAAATAATTGTATTAGTCCGTTCTCAAGTAGCCATAAAGAACAACCTGGGACTGGGTAATTTTTTTTTTTTTTTAATCAGAGATATCAGTATTATTAACTATAAGGGATTGGGTAATTTTAAAGAAAAGAGGTTTAATTGGCTCACGGTTCTGCACACTGTACAGCAAGCATGGCTGGGGAGGCCTCAGGAAATTTATAATGGCAGAAGGCAAAGGGGAAACAGACACGTCTTACGTGTCTGAAGCAGGAGAAAAAGAGTAAACAGGGAACTGCTACACACTTTTAAACAACCAGATCTTGTGAGAACTCACATCATGAGAACAGCAAGGGAGAAATCTGCCCCCATGATCCAGCCACTTCCACCAGGCCCCTCCTCCAACACAGGGGATTACAGTTAGACATGAGATTCAGTCAGGGACACAGATCCAAATCATATCAATAATAAATACATATATATTTGGGTTTCTTGGTGAGGGTAAATAATGGTCTTTGTTTTTTTGTTTGTTTTTTTTTTGTTTGTTTTGTTTTTTTTTTTGAGATGGAGTCTTGCTCTGTCACCAGGCTGGAGTGCAGTGGCGTGATCTTGGTTCACTATATCCTCTACCTCCCGGGTTCAAGCAGTTCTCCTGCCTCAGCCTCCCAAGTAGCTGGGATTATGGGCACACACCACCATGCCCAGCTAACTTTTGTATTTTTAGTAGAGACAAGGTTTCACCATTTTGGTCAGGCTGGCCTTGAACTACTGACCTTGTGATCCACCTGCCTCAGTCTCCCAAAAGTGCTGGGATTACAGGCGTGAGCCACCATACCTGACCTGACTATAATTTCTTTTAACCAACCAAAAGAAGCGCTGATTAAAGGACTATATATGTGTATGTGTATATATATATATATTTTTGAGACAGAATCTTGCTCTGTCACCCAGGCTGGAGTGCAGTGGCACAATCTCGGCACAATCTCTGCTTCCCGGGTTCAAGTCATTCTCCTGCCTCTGCCTCCCGAGTAGCTAGGATTACAGGCGCATGCCACCACACCCAGTTAATTTTTGTGTTTTTAGTAGAGATGAGGTTTCACCATATTGGCCAGGCTGGTCTTGAACTCCTAACCTTGTGGTCCGCCTGCCTCAGCCTCCCAAAATGCTGGGATTACAAGTGTGAGGCACTGCGCCTGGCCTATGACTATAATTTTTTATCCATAACATTAATTGCTTTGGAAGTTTACTTCAAAAACCATGACACCAAATATAACATGGGCCCCTTAAAATTTACCTGGAAAGACAACCTGTAATACCATAAACTTCAGACTTAAAAAAGAAGCTTAGGCCAGGTATGGTGGCTCATGCCTATAATCCCAGCACTTTGGGAGGCCAAGGCAGGAGGATCACTTGAACCCAAGAGTTTGAGACCAGCCTGGGCAACGCAGTGAGACCCCATCTTACTCTTTTTTTTTTAATATTATAAAAAGTAAATTTTAAAAAGAAGCCTATATTTTTTCATTCCTGCAGAGTATTGCCGGCATGAGATCAGCACGTATTGGCAACTGTTTTGTGAATGGTGTGTTTAGTCCACAGGTTGAAAGGCTGCTACAACCTTAGCTTCATCTCTTTCCCTTCCTTAACTCTTGGGCCAGTGCTAGCAATGTCTCCCACACTGTGGTCCTACGCCCTCTCAAGGCTGGTTATTTCAACTTTACCTCAGCAACAATTACTTACCTGGCCCAGGAGGATGGGCCCGTTGTGGTGAGTTGCCCAAACTCTTAGCCGGATGGAATTTGGATCTGCCTTCCCTTAAAATCTCTTGTGGTGGGGATGGGAGGGGAATAAAGAGAGGTTGGTTAATAGATACAAAAATACAGTTAAGACTGGGTGCAGTGGCTCACGCCTGTAATCCAACACTTTGGGAAACCAACGTGGGCAGATCACCTAAGGTCAGGAGTTCAAGACCAGCCTGGCTAACATGGAGAAACCCCATCTCTACTACAAATACAAAAATTGCTGGACATGGTGGCAGGCACCTGTAATCCCAGCTACTTGGGAGGCTGAGGCAGGAGAATCACTTGAACCCTGGAGGCAGAGGTTGCAGTGAGCCGAGATAGTACCACTGCACTCCAGCCTAGAGGACAGAGTGAGACTGTCTCAAAAAAAAAATACAGCTAGAAGGAATAAGACCTAGTGTTTGATAGTTCAATAAGGTGACTGTAGTTAATGGTAATCTAATGTATATTTCAAAATAACCAGATGAGAAGCATTTGAACATTTCCATCATAAAGACCAGACAGGGTCGGGCGTGGTAGCTCACGCCTGTAATCCCAGTACTTTGGGAGGCTTGAGGCAGTTGGATTGCTAGAGCCCAGTAGTTGGAGACCAGCTTGGGCAATATGGTAAGACCCCCATTTTAAATAATTAGCTGGGCATGGTGCATGCCCCTGTGATCCCAGCTACTCAGGAAGTTGAAGTGGGAGGATTGCTTGAGCCTGGGAGACTGAGGCTGCAGTGAGCCATTATATTGCCACTACACTCCAGCCTGGGTGACAGTGAGACCTGTCTCAAAAAAAAAAAAAGGTAAGTGTTTAAGGTGATGGGTATCCATGTAAAAAGTATAGATTCTAAAACAAAAATCTCTTATAGAAAATTTCCACAGTAGCTACTAAATTCTGAGGGAGATAACGTTAACCAGACACTTGGTATTGTCCTAAGGAAGTATGTTCAAATTAAAGTTCTGGACTAGAGTGACTGAAATGGATGGGAGACGTGTACCATAGCCTTCCCCTCCTCTTCATTCCTTCTGCCTTCCTTTTCATCTGGCATGTGTCATTTGCCTACTGATGTCCCTGCCTTTCCAGTGTGTCTTCTCTGCCACTGTCAGATTCTTCCCAGTCTCTACTGTTAACTCTCTCCTTTCCTTGCTTAGATTGCTCCTCCTTATGGCATCAAGGCTGAGCTTTTCTGCCTCTCACTGCACCCCCTCCAATAGTCTAGCTATTCTCTGCCTCCAGCCTTCTCTCCCACTCTGCCCATACAGACCCTACATGCTAATTAGGCCAAGCTCCTTCCCATACCTTCTCCCCCAACTTAGTCTCTTTCCTCTGTGCCATTGTTCTGTTTGAAGTACTCTTTTCCCTCCACTCCATTACATCTGAAGCCTTCTCAAGATCCAGCTTTAAGCAGTGTCTCCTTGTTTTCTGTTTTCAATTCATATTGCTGTTTGCTATTCTTTTTTTTTTTTTTTTTTTTGAGACAGAGTCTCGCTCTGTTGCCCAGGCTAGAGTGGCAGTGGTGCGATCTCAGCTCTCTGCAACCTCTGCCTCCCAGGTTCAAACAATTCTCCTGCCTCAGCGTCCTGAGTAGTTGGGACAACAGCTAATTTTTTATATTTTTAGTAGAGATGGGGTTTCAGGGTATTGGCCAGGCTGGTCTCGAACTTTTGACCTCATTATCCTCCCGCCTCAGCCTCCCAAAGTGCTGGGATTACAGGTGTGAGCCACTGCGCCTGACCGCTATTCTTTCATAAATATTTATTGACTGCATCTAAACTTCTGTAGCACTTATAGTCTGTGTACTTGAACATTTAATCACCATCTTCAGTAGTTTGTTTCTTATGTATAGATCTTCCCTCTTCCCACCCGACATCTCCCAATTTAATTATAAACTCCTTGAGGCCAGTGACTGTTTTAGATTTCTGTTTCCCATATATGATAGAAACTCAGGCTGGGCATGGTGGCTCACACCTGTAATCCAAGCGCTTTGGAGGCCAAGGCGAGCAGATCATCTGAGGTTGGGAGTTCAAGACCAGCCTGACCAACATGGTAAAACCCCGTCTTTTAAATAAAAAAGAAACTCAGTAGTTAACAATCTTGTGATTGATTGATGTAAAGGTCAATAGACATTTAGGAAGCCCCTGAAATATGCTAGACTCTGGGGAATAGCAAGAGTATTAAGATACTGTCCAGGCCCTCAAAAAGCTTAAGTCATAAATGTATAAATTTATGAAGCTAAAATGTATGATCTCCATACAAGTAGGGCTGTAGGCTAATTAGTACACAGTAGGGAAGGGACTGAACACAGTCAACCGTAGAACGAAAAGAACACTCAATGCACCTTCTACATTTTCTTTTTTCATAAACTACATGGAACCATATTCTTCTAAACCTGTGTTTTCACATCCTGTATCATTTTTGCTTTCAGAACCAACCTCAGGACTCTCTTCTACCTGGTAGTTGATGGGTTAATAAATAGACATAAAATCAAAGGCTCAACTGCCACTTTAGAATAAAGTTGTTTGCAGTGTGCTCCAAACTCTTGGCCTTCTCTCCAAGGCAAAGGAATGTGGGCCAGACTCAGCCTCTCCTCTAGGAATGTACATTTGGGCAGGGCTTTATACTTCACTATATACTTCTGCTGTTTCATTTGAGCCTCACATTAACTGTGTGAAGTAGAGTATGTTTGCTGGAGGAATAAGTAAATGAGTAGCAAGGGTAAGTCATTCCACTGCACACCCTGCCCTGTAGAGGGGCCAGTGGTGGTGAGTAACTTCACTCTTTCCAGAGTCTGAGGCTCAGACAGAAGAATTTGGCTTTAATTTCAATTGCATACCTGGCCTACTCTGTTTACTAAATGTTCACCAAGGGATATTTTTCAGGTCTTCTGACTCCTATGTACTCCTCTTTACAACACACTAAGAGAGAATCATTCAACTCTAGCCAAAAGCTTTCCCTCATCTTCTTGAAGTTCTCCTGAGCCTTTGAGAACTAAGAATCTGGCCTGGCGCGGTGGCTCACACCTGTAATCCAAGCACTTTGGAGGCCAAGATGGGTAGATCACCTGAGGTCGGGAGTTCAAGACCAGCCTGAACAACATGGTGAAACCCCGTCTTAAAAAAAAAAAAAAAAGAACTAAGAATCTAATGCATAGAATTGGGTTGGTTGGGACCGCCCTTTCTCAGATTAGATGAGTTGAAGACTTGCCTTAATGTCCTTCTTTTCTTCTTTGCAGATTGGCTCTACCAGCGCACCTGGACAGGGAGGAATCCTGGCTCAGCGGGAGTTTGATAGGCGATTCTCCCCCCATTTTGTAAGCTTTCTAGTGTTCTCTCTTATCAGTCCCTTGGTGTGAGAATGCCCTTTTGGTTCTGGACCCTCCTGGCTTCCATAGACTTGTTTTGTTGGTTGGTTCTTGCCCTGTGTGTCTGTTTTTTGGTGTCTAATATAGATAGTATCAAATAGATTGATTTAGCCATGTCCAGAGATTTTTGGCAATGAGATCACAGTTGCCAAAACCATAAAACTGACTTGAGTAGAGTCCCATCTTTGAGTACAGACCCATCTTAGACTCCTGGGTCTATTTTGAGGTTTGAAAAATATCTGGTTAGATTCAGAGGGTCATAGATCATTGAGTAGGTTAAGTGGAAACTTTATTGTGGTCTAGTCTAGGAAGGAATTTTTTGAAGATTTGCCTAAAGTACTGAATGCAGGAATTCATTCAGTGAATAAGTATGATGTTCCAAATTATGTGCTCATTCTATGCTCTGCTTTGGGGAAACAATGATGAATAAGGCACAGTCCCTTCCATTAAAGATCTTGCAGGCTGGCTGGGCACCATGGCTCACGCCTGTAATTCCAGCACTTTGAGAGACAGAGGCGAGAGTACTATTCAAGGCCAAGGGTTCGAGGCTGCAGTGAGCCATGATCACACCACTGCCCTCTAGCCTGGGTGATAGAGCAAGAACCTGTCTCTTAAAATAACAAGATCTAGGAGTTTCGGTGGCTCAGGCCAGTTATCCTGGCACATGAGGAGGCGAGGCTACGTGTTCAAGGCCAGCCTGGGCAACATAGAAACCTCTCATCCATTAAAATAAAAATCAAAAAAAAATAAATTACAAGATCTTAGGCTGGGCGTGGCGGCTCACACCTATAATCCCAGCACTTTGGGAGGCTGAGATGGGCAGATCACCTGAGGTCAGGAGTTGGAGACCAGCCTGACCAACATGGAAAAACCCCATCTCTACTTAAAAAATACAAAATTAGCCAGGTGTCGTGGTGCATGCCTGTAAATCCTAGCTACTCAAGAGGCTGAGGCAGGAGAATCGCTTGAACTGGGGAGGCATAGGTTGCAGTGAGCCAAGATTGCACCATTGCACTCTAGCCTGGGCAACAAGAGCAAAACTCCACCTCAAAACAAACAAACAAACAAACAAAAGCCCAAGATCTTATGGGCTCATAGAGGACTCAAAATAGGTAAATGGGGAAAATGCTATGATAGAGGTTATATGCCAGGTGCTGGAGGAACATGCAGCAGGAACATCTAACGAGAGGGGACTTTCTGGAGGAGGTAAGGAAGGGCAAGCACTTGAGGAGAGAGAGCAGCCAAGACTGAGAAAAGAATGGTGTGATTCAGGAATGGCAAGTAGTTTATCAAGGCTGAAGGGCAGAATGTGAGGTGGAGGAATGGAAAAGAGGGGGTCTGACATGCAAACAAGGGCTACATCATAGGAGGCTTGACTATCAGGGGCAGGACCAGGGGGGCATCTCCATTCTCCAAGATTGTCTGGAACAGAAGCTTCTCTTCCAGTCTGGTTTGGGTCAAGTGAGTTCTTTGACTTCACAGCTTGAAAGACTGATCTTTAGTGAGCCATTCTATATCAGGATTGGTCAGAGAGGAACCTTCCTGGCCAAAGTTCTGCTTAAAATGTGTGCTGAGTTGGCAGGGCACGGTGGCTCACACCTGTAACCCCTGCACTTTGGGAGGCCGAGGCGGGTGGATCACAAGGTCAGGAGATGGAGATCATCCTGGTTAACACGATGAAACCCCGTCTCTACTGAAAATACAAAAAATTAGCTGGGTGTGGTGGCACGCACCTGTAATCCCAGCTACTTGGGAGGCTGAGACAGGAGAATCACTTGAACCTGGGAGGCAGAGGTTGTGGTGAGCCGAGACCACGCCACTGCACTCCATCCTGGGCCACAGAGGAAGACTCCATCTCAAAAAAAAAAAACTTTGTGCTGAGTTAGGCCTGGTGGCGGGCACCTGTAATCTCTGCTACTTGGGTGGCTGGAAAATCACTTGGGCCCAGGAGTTTTGAGGCTGCAGTGAGCTATGACTATGTCACTGCATTCCAACCTGAGTATCAGGGTAAGACCCTATCTCTCAAAAAAATTAAAATTAAAAATTAAGAAAATTTAGGCTGGGTGTGGTGGCTCACACCTGTAATTCCAGCACTTTAGGAGATCAAGGCAGGAGGATCACTTGAGCCCAGGAATTTGAGACCAGCTTGCAACATAGTGATATTTTGCCTCTACAAAAAATAAAAAAATTAGCCAGGTGTCCTGGCGCACTCCTGTGATCCTAGCTACTCAGAAGGCTGAAAGTGGGAGGATCACTTGAGCCCAGGAGGTTGAGGCTGCAGTGAGCCGTGATCATGCCACTGTACTACAGCCTGAGTAACAGAGCAAGACCCTGTCTCAAAAATAAATAAATTTGGGCTAGACTGCTCCCTTTCTCATTGAGCTCATATTTTCCCTGGCTTCTCCTGCGTCCTAATCCAGACTTCTAACCAAAGTGTTTCTTTTCCTTCACAGCTGGACTGGGCAGCCTTTGGGGTCATGACCCTTCCCTCTATCGGCATACCCCTGCTATTGTGGTACTCCAGCAAGAGGAAATATGACACTCCCAAAACGAAGAAGAACTGAGTGGGCTTCCACAGCCCTCCTCTCCCAGGAAATCCAGGCTCCTCTCCCAAGAAATCCAGGTGCTTTCCAGACTCCAAAGCGTATCTTAAATGCAATCTCTTCTTCTCCCTTAGCCCTTGGCCGCATTCTCCTCCCTACTCTGAGTCATAGTGAAGGACCAGGCCTAGGAGTCTATGAGAGCCCCCTTGGTTCCATCGTGAAGCTATACAAACAGGAATGCCTTTGGCAACAGCCTTGAGCCTAGAGGGCCCTCTGATGCCCCACTGAGGTGCTGTTGGTTTATTGCTGGCAATGTGAATTCCCTCAGGGGTTTAGGAGGGGTACTTCTGAGACAGCCTGACACCATCCCCATCCCCTGCTCACCCCTCTCAGAAGAGGGTGGAAGATGAAATGAAAGCTATAGGACTCTTGGAGGATACCCAGTCTCTGTTCTGGGTTAGGGAAGTGCTTACTAAAGGGTTTTCTAATAAAAACAAATGCCACATTGACTTGTCTGTTTTCTTAGCACTGGGGTGAGCACAGGTAGTTATTGGAACTCAGTACCTGAGTGCCCAGACCCCTGGGCAAGCAAGCTCAGTTCTGGCCTTGCTGTAAGGACTGTGGGTCCTGTTCCCCGGGAGATATCTGCCCTTTTGAACCTTTGGCTTCTACCCCTTATTTTCCTTGCCAGGCAGCTCCCCTTCACAGCTGGAGAAGACAGGACGGGGAAAGATGATCTGCAGAGGAGCAGCTGTTCTCATGCCCTTAGATCTCATCTGATTTATTGACTGAGTATTCTTCAAAAGAACCTGGCCAGTCCTGGGATGTCCAGCCTGCATCTAGCTTTTCTTGAGCTTGAAGTTTGCTTTTTTTTGAGATGGAATCTCGCTCTGTTGCCCAGGCTGCAGTGCAGTGTTGTGGTCTCTGCTCACTGCAACCTCCACCTCCCGAGTTCAAGCGATTCTCCTGCCTCAGCCTCCCGAATAGCTAGGATTACAGGTGCTCCCCACCACGCCCAGCTAATTTTTTTCTGTATTTTTAGTAGAGATGGGATTTCACCATGTTGGCCGGGCTGTTCTCAAACTCCTGACCTCAGGTGATTCACCCACCTTGGCCTTCCTCTTTTTTTTGAGAGGGAGTCTTGCTCTGTTACCCAGGCTGGAGTGCAGTGGCGCGATCTCAACCACCACCTCCTGGGTTCAAGCGAGTCTCCTGCCTCAGCCTCCCAAGTAGCTGGGATTACAGGCACCCACCACCACACCCGGCTAATTTTTGTATTTTGGTAGAGACGGGGTTTCACTATGTAGGTCAAGCTGGTCTCGAACTCCTGCCCTCAAATAATCTGCCTGCCTCAGCCTCCCAAAGTGCTGGGATTACAGGCGTGAGCCACTGCACTCAGCCCCCTGTTTTTTTGTTTTGTTTTTTGTTTTTTTTTTTTGAGAAGGAATCTTGCTCTGTTGCTCAGGCTGTAGTACAGTGGTGCAATCCCAGCTCACTGCAACCTCCACCTCCTTGGTCCAAGCAATTTTCTTGCCTCAGCTTCCTGAGTAGCTTGGATTACAGGCGTGCACCACCACACTTGGCTAATTTTTAAATTTTTAGTAGAGACAGGGTTTCACCATATTGGCCACGCTGGTCTTGAACTCCTGACAAGTGATCCTCCTGCCTCAGCCTCCTAAAGTGCTGGGATTACAGGCGTGAGCCACCGCACCCAGCCTGAATTTACTCTCAAGGCCTCTGTTCTTTGAGCTCTGGCAGGGAAGAAGTGCCTGGATCCCTTGAGTTTGACTCTAAGTGTGACCTATGGAACGGCGGTGACTTTTGCTGCAGCAACAGTGGGGAGAAGCCACTCTGAGCTGACTCTGTCCAACCCAGGAATGCCGTGGTCTGAGAACAGCCTCCCAGGCAGGAGGGAAACCTAACAAACACAGGCTTTGTTCCTGCTACCGAGTTGCCCAGTTTACATTTTGCTTCCCCGGCTTCCCTGCCCAACTGGTTTAACCTTTCCTTAGCCCAGCAGTCGGAGCCTCCAGGCCCCAGGAGGATGAAAAGAACATGGAGACAACGGGAGGCTCCAAATGGAGTAGCTCTCTGCCAGCTCACATCCCTCCTTCAGGGGCTGCAGCTTGGACATCCCAGGACTGGCCAGGTTAGAGGCAAGGAAGATATATTTGCTTTTGTTCATTATGTTCCTGGTAGAGACCTGGGACTTGCTCAGGAGAATGGGGAGGAAAGGGCAATGAGTCAGAGGCCTGGGGTTGAGAACAGGTGTGGGGAAAGGAAAGGGAGCTAGTCTGATACACATCATTTCGCTCTCTAGGACTATGGAGTGTTAGTCTCTGAAGGAGGAAATGCTATTTTCCATCTGTGTAGTCTCCAAGGAAAATATAATCAGTTAACCTATATGGGGAGGGGTTCTGGCTTAGAGGATAGGGAAAAATTCATAACTCTGGAAGGTAATACAGGTGTTCCTTGACTTCCAATAGGGTTATGTCCAATAGGTTTACATGATATGCATATCAGGACATAACCCTGTTGTAAATTGAAAAATGTCTTAAGTTGAAAATGCATTTAATACACCTAACATACCAAACATCATAACGTTGCCCATTCTACCTTAAACATACTCTGAACACTTACATTCGCCTACAGTTGGGCAAAGTCATCTAACACCAAGCCTATTTTATTTGATTTTTATTTATTTTTTTTTTTGAGACAAAGTCTCACTCTGTGACCCAGGCTGGAGTGCAGTGGCACAGTCTTGGCTCACTGCAACCTTCACCTCCCAGCTTCAAGCGAGTCTCATGCCTCAGCCTCCCAAAGTAGCTGGGATTACAGATCCCCGCCACCACGCTCAGCTAATTTTTATATTAGTAGAGATGGGGGTTCACCATATTGGCCAGGCTGGTCTTGAACTCCTGAGCTCAACTGATCCTCCCAAGGTGCTGGGATTACAGGCGTGAGCCACTGCCCCTGGCCCACAAAGCCTATTTTATAATAAAGTGTTTGGCTGGGCACAGTGTCTCGTGCCTGTAATCCCAGCACTTTGGGAGGCTGAGGTGGACAGATCATGAGATCAAGAGATTGAGACCATCCTGGCCAACATGGTGAAACCCCGTCTCTGCTAAAAAAAAAAAAAAAGAAAAAATACGAAAATTAGCTGGGTGTGGTGGTGCATGCCTGTAGTCCCAGCTACTCGGGAGGCTGAGGCAGGAGAATCGAACCCAGGAGGTGGAGGTTGCAGTGAATCGACATGCCACGGCAATCCAGCCTGGTGACAGAGCGAGACTCCAGCCTGGTGACAGAGCGAGACTCTGTCTCAAAAAGTAAAGTGTTGAATATCTCATGTAATTTATTGACTACTGTACTGAAAGTAAAAAACAATGGTTTTGTGACACTTGGAATAGGATTTCTACTGAATATGTATGGCCCTCACACTCTTATGGAGTCAAAAAAAAAAAAAAATCTTAAACCATCCTAAGTTGGGGACTGTCTGTATAGAATTTCTTCCTTAATCTAAACTCTGAGAGGTGCTCCTTTCCCAAAAGCTGGGGTGTCTTTATTGTACTTTCCCTTACAAAACCCAGCACTTTGTGTCCTAGCCCTTTTCATGGAGAAGGTGACTAGGAGGGAAACCCAGGCCTGACACAGATGACAAGAGAAGCATTGTGAAGGCAGTTGTTGTCACAGGCACCTTGAAAAAAGGCCAAAGCTAGATACCTCATCTCCTAAGAGATCAACTTTCTTGGAGTCAGGATGGAATGTGAACCTCCCTTAAGTAGTGGTGTTGGAGAATAAAAGAGCCTCTAAAATCTATAGATAGACAGTCTTAGCTGGAATAGTTGGCTTTAGGATTGAGCCCTCCTAACTTCTTGAGGTAATTTAATAGGAGGGTGAGTGGCAGACAACACTCCCACTCTAACTGAAAACCACCCTAGGGAGGCATGAACCTTGATCTCAGGATTGTGTGCAGATCTGTGAGGGGAGAGGAAAGTAAGCAGTGATCCCACATCCTTCCTGGAGGCTGGGTACCAAACTGAGGCTCCTCCCTAAAAGGCAATACAGATAGGTCAGCCCCCAGCCTGTTTCAGGTGCCCCCACCCCTGGAGACCAGCCCTCCAGCCCTCCCTCAATGTGCAGGCTTTCAGCTGGTGTCTGCTCACTCACACACCCTGCCCCAGTACCAGGACGAGCCAGGTACCTTGATTTCTGCCCTCTTCCTGTAATCAGCTTTGACACTCGAAGAAAGTAAATGGGAAACATGTATAAGAATTTCTACAAAGTGGCGGGGTGTGGTGGCTCACACTTATAATCCCAGCACTTTAGGAGGCCGAGGCAGGCAGATTACAACGTCAGGAGTTTGAGACCACCTAGACCAACATGGTGAAACCCCATCTCTACTAAAAATACAAAAATTAGCTGAGTGTGGTGATGCATGCCTGTAGTCCCGGCTACTCAGGAGGCTAAGGCAGAGGAATTGCATGAACCCGGGAGGCGGAGGTTGCAGTGAGCTGAGATTGTGCCACTGCACTCCAGCCTGGGCAACAGAGTGAGATTCCATCTCAAAAAAAAAAAAAAAAATTTCTACAAAGCTGGAAGTAATAGAGTGATTCAGTGAAAGGATGAGAAGTTACCAAGGCTCAGTCCCTTGAGAGAGCAGCTAAGGGTGGGGCAAGCAGCATATGCCACGGAAGCAGGAGTACTGGGTCCCAGCCCCAACTCCACCACTCACTGGCTGTATGGCCTTGGGTAAATCATGCCCCCTTCTCAGAAGGCTGAGGCAGGAGGACTGCTTAAGCCCAGGAGTTCAAGGCTTTAGTGAGCCATGATCATGCCACAGCACTCCAGCCTGGGTAACAGAGTGAGACCCTATCTCAACAGAAAAAAATAATTTTTTTTTTTTTGAGACGGAGTCTCGCTGTGTCACTCTGTCCCAGGCTGGAGTGCAGTGGCACAATTTTGTCTCACTGCAACCTCTGCCTCCTGCGTTCAAGAGCTTCTTCTGCCTCAGCCTCCCTAGTAGCTGGGACTACAGGCACATGCCACCATGCCTGGCTAATTTTTTTATTTTTAGTAGAGAGGGGGTTTCACCATATTGGCCAGTCCAGTCTCAAACTCCTGACCTCCTGATTTGCCTGCCTTGGCCTCCTAGTGCTGGGATTACAGGCGTGAGCCACCGTGCCTGGCCAAAAATTATATATGTACACACACACACACACACACACACACACACACATATATATAACATGTTATATATTATATATAATTTTTATATATTATATATTAAACATACTACATATATATTACATATATATGTATTACATATATAATATATATGTAATATATATTATATATAAATATTACATATATATATTATATACATGTAATATATATAAATTGTCCAGATGAGGAAACAGGCTCCAAGAGGGAAAGCTGTTAAGAATTTATATAATTTAGGCTGGGCGTGGTGGCTCACGCCTGTAATCCAAGCACTTTGGAGGCCAAGGCGGGTGGATCACCTGAGGTCGGGAGTTCAAGACCAGCCTGACCAACATGGTGAAACCCCGTCTTTAAAAAAAAAAAAAAAAAGAATTTATATAATTTATATATGTAATATTATATATACATTATATATTATATGTAATATATAATGTATATATAATATACATTATATATGTAATATATGTATATATAATATACATTATATATGTAATATATGTATATATAATATACATTATGTATTACATATATGTATATATAATATACATTATGTATTACATATTATATGTATATATAATATACATTATGTATTACATATTATATGTATATATAATATATATTATATATGCATATATTACATATATAATGTATATGTGTGTATAATATATATTATATATAATATTACATATATATGTTACATATATAAATGATATAGATACCTAATAGCTTTCCCTCTTGGAGCCTGTTTCCTCATCTGGACATCACGGAATTGTTTACTTAGGGGATTTTTGAGGACCCCTCAGCAGTATGATAGGAGGGCGTCTCCCTTGTGTTCTTGTGAAGTGAGGAACATGAGGAGCGACTGCTGTCACTTTCTCATTGTGTGGGTGGCGTCCAGCCAGGTGGGGACGGGCACACACAGTTCCGCTTCTGGCAGCAGAATTTTCAAGCAAGGATAGACCACAGATTACCTAATTTAATCCTCTCATTTCACAGGTCAGGAAGACGCAGGGTGAAGTGGCTTGTCCAAGGTTGCCCAGCCAGTGGCAGCTAGCATATTTATTTATTATGGACCCAGCATTTACGTTCCACTTTTGGACTTTGTTTGCACATGTCTCATTTAACATCTGCATTTTACAGATGAGGAGATGAGGCTAAATAGGTGACTCAAGGCCCTGTAACTAGTGAGTTGGCAGAGCCAGCCATCTTCCAACTCCAACTTGCCCTTTCTACCAGACCACAGGATGTGAGGAGGGCTCCCCGTTACCTTAGGAAGTCCCACTTCCTCCCCAGCTGTCCTCTGCCCCAGGGAAAGCAGAGAAGGTGAGTCAGCCGCTGCCCCGCCCCAGAAGCTGTTATCTGGGAAGAGAGTGGAGGAGCCGGTCAAATATCCCGCTGGTATCCACAACAAGCCATGAGCCCTGGGTATGTTGAGTTGCTTGGTCACTTCGGTTCCTGGTGCCGACGCTAGGGCCCTTCTCAGCACAGCTGCCCTTGTAACTGCTCCACCCTGTACTTTCATCACAAAAAAAAATACAGTCTTTCCTCCATTGCTGTAACCTGCCTCTTAAAGGGACCGACAATCAGGGTTTTTTTGTTTGTTTGTTTGTTTGTTGGTTGGTTTGTTGGTTTTGAGATGGAGTCTCACTCTGTTGCCCAGGCTAGAGTACAGTGGTGTGACCTCGGCTCGCTATAACCTGTGCCTCCCAGGTTCAATTGATTCTCCTGCCTCAGCCTCCGCATGAGCTGGGATTACAGGTGTGCGCCACCACACCAGGCTAATTTTTGTATTTTTAGTAGAGACAGGTTTCACCATGTTGGCTAGGCTGGTCTGTAACTCCTGACCTCAAGTGATCCCTCCTCGGCTTCCCAAAGTGCTGGGATTATAGGCATGAGCCATGGAGACTGGCGGACCATCAGTTTTGAAGCCGAATTTGAGAGGACAAAGGACCCCCCGCTGCCCCTGCTGAGGACCCTGCTGTGAAGTAGGTTTCCAACGGCAGCTGTTTCTTTCCCTGAGATGTCTGCTTTCTCCCCTCCCCAGTTTCTCCCTGACCCTGTTGGAGGCAGGGTGAATATTCCCTGGGCTGTCAGGTTCCTACCCCAGCATGGCTTCTTGTACCTGTTTCCACACAAGTCTGAATTCTCTGTAGCCACCCTGTGTTCAGGAAATGCTGAGGACAGAGGGACCCAGGAGTCCCTGGGATCAGTGGTGGCACTGAAAGGGTTAAGGGCCTGGGCACAGCGCTGTTTAGGGTGTTTGAAGTAGGGCGGGGAAAGGAAGGGCTATAGTGGTTGAAGAGGCAGCTGGTCTGGACTGGAATGAGTCCCCACTTTCTCCTATGCAAACTTCTGGACCATGAGCAGCTCCCTTAAAAGGACCAAGAGAGAGGTGCCCCCAACCAAGGTGCTGGACTGGGTTTTTAAGGGGGCCACCTGAAGCAGGACTTTGTCCCGTACTAAAGTCACCAACTGAGGACGGAAGCAGGTCCCCCATCTTTGGGATATCTCCCATGCCTGGTGAGTTTCCCTCTTCCCTTCCTGAGTCCTTACCCTCAGACCCTCTCCTGCCCCACCCGTCTGGCGTAGCACCCAGAACACATGCCAGGGAACTGGCAGGAGGTAGAAGAGGACTGGTTGGTCTTGACCCTTTTCTTCTCTGTCCCCCACAGATAAAGGGCTAGTCTGGGTCCCAAGCCCCTGGTGGAATAAGTATACAGCTACAGGTCCAGCAGAAAGGAAGAAGGCAGGGTCCCTAAGTTCAGTTTACTAACCAATTAAAAAAAAAAAAAGGTGGTCATACTTGGAAGCCCAGAGCAGCAAAATTCCTGACCAACTTATGAACCTAGTACGTCAAGGACATGGGGATGATTTAGGGAGAGTGTCTGAGATGACTGTAGCTGACTTAGTAGAGGGGTATGTGGTTAGATTAGAGTTCTGCAGATGCTTTGAAATTCCAGAACTAAGTACAGCGTCTCTCAGGAGACAACCCGGAAGCTGATAAGACAAATGGCTTTTGCCCATACTGGCCTCTGCCCCACTAAAGGATCGTAGCCAGGTCTCACCATTGTGTTTGTGTTTGTGCAAAGACCCTTCTGGGTCCTCTTCTCTGTGCCTAACACTTAGACGGTGCTAAAGTAATCTTTGTTGAATGAATGGATCCTCTATATCTTTTACTTTCCTTTCATTTTTGGAATTTTACTACTCTCTGGCAGTGGACAGGAAGGTGAGAGAAAGAGTTCCAGGACACCAGCGTTCAGCCAAGTCAGGCAGATGGGGGAAGCAGGAGGGTATCAGAGACTCGGGTGCTCCTGTCTTGGAATGGGGTATGTAGGGAGCAGGTGGGAAGGAATTGTGGCTCCTGGGGCCCTCTTTATCTGAGGCGAAGAGAAGCTGTGCTTTAGCCTTCTTTGCAGGGCACTGTTGGATTAATGGTTCACTTTCTACAGGAGAAGAAACATTAGGTTAAATTTTGAACCATCAAAGGGTTTTTGTGACCCTGTGCTCCCCTCACTGCTGCCTGTGGCCAGGAGATTTGGAGGAGAGCCAGCATGACATGTCATTTGCCCTCTCTCTTCCTCCTCAGTCTTTCTTATCCAGTTCTCTTGGGTCTTCTCCAATATCGGCCACCTTGGTAGATTTAGGATCCCACAGCCAAACTCAGACGAGATCGGGCGCGTTCAGGGTGGTATGGCTGTAGACCAGAGCCAAACTCAGAAAGCTTCTCAGGCTGCAAAAGGGCCAGCCAGCATTGCCCACAGCGCCTGGCTGGCTGGTTGCTCTCAGCAGTTCCTCCTTCATGTTCAGTGTTTGCTGCCAGCAGAGACCTGCCTGTTCCCCATCACCTCATTCAG
Source organism: Alouatta palliata (assembly GCA_004027835.1). Lineage (NCBI taxonomy): Eukaryota > Metazoa > Chordata > Mammalia > Primates > Atelidae > Alouatta > Alouatta palliata. The sequence continues at coordinate 25,238 of PVKV010027223.1, forward strand.
AGGTCTAAGCTAGCAAAAGGATACATTTCACTTCTTTGGGACCCCTGTCCTATTTCTCTTGGAAGCTGCTTCCTTTCTTTGGCTGGGGTCAGGGAGGTAGGAATAAGGTGGGTAAAAACAGTGTTGCCAGATTTCTTTCAAAGCTAGCCACTTGGCCTGGCGTGGTGGCTCATGCCTGTAATCCCCGCACTTTGGGAGGCTGCGGTGAGCAGGTCACCTGAGGTCAGGAGTTCAAGACCAGCCTGGGCAACATGGTGAAAACCCCTTCTCTACAAAAATACAGAAATTAGCTGGGCACAATGGCGGGTGCCTGTAATCTCAACTACTGAGAAGGCTGAGGCAGGAGAATTGCTTGAACCTGGGAAGCAGAGATTGCAGTGAGCCAAGATAGCGCCATTGCACTCCAGCCTAGGTGACAGAGTGAGACTCTGTCTCAAAAAAAAAAAAAGCTTGCCACTTGATAGGCCAGGTGCAGTGGCCCAGGTCCGTAATCCCAGCACTTTGGGAGGCCAAGATGGTTGAATTGCTTGAGGTCAGGAGTTCAAGACCATCCTGGCCAACATGGAGCAACCCCGTCTCTACTAAAATTACAAAAATTAGCCAGGCATGGTGGTGCATGCCTGTCATCCCAGCTACTCAGGAGGCTGGGACAGGAGAATCACTTGTATCTGGGAGGCAGTGGCCAAGATTGTGCCACTGTACTCCAGCTTGGGTGACACAGGGAGACTCTGTCTAAAAAAAAAAAAAAAAAGCTAGCCACCTGCTCTCTTTGGGAGTTTGTTTTCTGGTTTCAGAAAGGAATTCAGGCTCCATAATGTGATGGATCAGCTTTGAAAACTCATCTCCACCTCCTATCAGCTATGTAACTTCCAGCCAGTTACTTAAGCTCTCTGTGAGATCTGTTTTTTTTTTTTTCTTTTTGTCTTTTTTATTGAAACAGAGTCTCACTCTGTCACCCAGGCTGGAGTGTAGTGGCACGATCTCAGCTCACTGCAACTTCCACCTCCCAGGTTCAAGGGATTCTCCTGCCTCAGCCTCCCGAGTAGCTGGGACTACAGACACGCCACCACCTGTGCAGCCTGTTTCTTCATGTGTAAAATAGGGATAATAATGTCTATTTCAAGAAATATTTTGAGGATGGCACAAAATGGATGTTGACACTCATTATCTCTCTCCATAGGCCTCAGATGACATTTAGAGAATAGGCATGTTGGCTGGGTACAGTGGTTCACGCCTGCAATCCCAGGACTTTGGGAGGCTGAGGCAGGTGGATCACCAGAAGTCAGGAGTACGAGACCAGCCTGGCCAACATGGTGAAACACTGTCTCTACTAAAAATACAAAAATTAGCGGCCGGGCGCGGTGGCTCACGCCTGTAATCCCAGCACTTTGGGAGGCCGAGGCGGGTGGATCACGAGGTCAAGAGATCGAGATCATCCTGGTCAACATGGTGAAAACCCGTCTCTACTAAAAATACAAAAATTAGCTGGGCATGGTGGCAC
>PVKV010027224.1:0-26737 GCA_004027835.1 Alouatta palliata
GCAAGGGAAACATTCACAAACCAGTTTTCATCATTTTAAAAGGTATAATGACTCCAAAGATGCCTGGGGAAGGCCATCTCGTCATCCAGTCACTTCCCCTACAGGGGAAGTCAGTACGATGCTGTGATCACTGTTTTTCCCAGTTCTGTAGCTCCAGCAATTAAACGTTGTCCACACATCCACAGGGAATTGGGCTACAAAGGACTGCCTCACATTGATAAGATTTACCAAAATTGTACCCATATGGTACACAAAATGAGGGCAAGTGAATCATCTGAATGAAACATGAACAAGTGTAAGACACATTTTCCTAAATGATACGTTTTGCTTCCCTTACATTTGTCTTTTACGTTAACTTTCTATTTATGACAAGTGATGTAGGATTTCTGCTTATGGTAATGATATTAAGTTTCCTTTGAAAATGTATTTATTGATGAAAAATTATTTTGTTCAAAGAATAACAGTACGCCTTCTAAACACGACAATGAAGATATCGTGATATTAATGAACTAAAATTCTGTACAAACTGTAAGAAATGCAAGTGAAATATTAATGTAGATCATAAGCATTTGGTATTATAATAGTTTTACCACAATTAAATATAGCAAAAAGAGTGAAGGTGGTAAATGGATGATTACCGAAATCAGGGACCAAATCAAATTTTCTTCCACAGTTCAATGTATGCGTCAGACACTCAGCTTCAGTTCCCATGGTAACTAGAACTAATGGCCTTGGGACTAAGAATGAGACAAAGAGAAACACAGAAATGTTCACATTCTGTCTTCCTCTGACGTACACAAGCCCCTATTCAGAAACTGAATAGAACATTTGCTTTAGTGCTGCCCTGACCTCCTTTCACCGCTGGGTTGAGGAGAACGGAAAGGCAGAGGGATCCAACACCAATCTCAAGTGTTTACATCCAGACTTCCTTGTCCCTTAGCCACCATCTTACCAACAATGTGCTGTACCTCCAAACCATGCCTGTGGAATCTAGGATTCTTGCTATTCCAATCCACTTGCCCTGTTCCTCACCCACTAGCCTCTATGATAATATGGGAGGCTTTCATTCATCTCCGTTTTATGTCAGATAGTTCCAGCCCAATTTGATTTCAGGAATGCTGCCCCAGAAAAGTTCCCGGATCCTTCCTGCCAGGTCACACAGAACAGAACAGATCCCTCCCTCTTCTCCTCTGCGGCCTGGGATACCTAGGCCCAGATCATGGGACCAGTTCCTAGGGCTCCCCCTTTCGGCCACACTTCTATTCCACTAAGGTCTGAGGGAGACCCAAAGGAGAGAGTCTCCTGCTTTGAGAAACAGCCAAACTAATGAGGGGCTTCTTCCCTGTCCCTTTTTCCTGAGTAGCTGTCTCCTTTGTATTGGCTCCCTGTACTAGAGGCTGGACAAACAGGGTTTCAGGCAGGACACGACACATTCCACACCATAAATTTGTGAAGTAAAATGACAGAAAACTGTGCATAGGCCCTCGACTTTCACTCCCTTCCTTCCATTTATTCCAACAAGTCTCTGAAGTTCCTTTGTCCAGCTGCACTCTCCTTTCCTAGGACCCAGCTGCCATTTCCCATGTCCTGGAAATCGTCGGTCCAAAGTATCCAAGTAACTTCATTATACTATTCCCTTCTTACATTGCTTTAAAGAAATACCTGAGGCAGGGTAATCAAAAAGAAAAAAGATTCAGGCAGTGTATTTGGTGGCTCATGCCTATAAACCCAGAACTTTGGGAGGCCAAGGTGGGTAGATCACCAGGTCAGGGGTTTGAGACCAGCCTGGCCAACATAGTGAAACCCCATGTCTACTAAAAATACAAAAATTAGCCAGGTGTGGTGGTACATGCCTGTAGTCCCAGCTACTTGGGAGGCAGAGGCAGGAGAATCACTTCAACCTGGGAGGCAGAGGTTGCAGTGAGCCGAGATTGCCCCATTGAACTCCAGCCTGGGCAACAGAGCAAGACTCCGTGTCAAAAAAATAAATAAAAAAGTTTTGATTGGCTCACAGTTCTGCAGGCTATACAGGAAGCCTGATTTGGGCATCTGCTCTGCTTCTGGCAATGCCTCAGGAAACTTGCAATTCTAGTGGAAGGCAAAGGAAGAGGAAGCAATTCACAAGGGGAGGGAGCACTTTACGTGGGAGGGGCAGAAGGAAGAGCATCAGGAGGAGGTGCTATACACTTTTAAACAACCAGCTCTCATGGGAACTCTATCATGATAACAGCGCTAGGGAAATGGTGCTAAATCACTAGAAACCACCCCCATGATCCATCACCTCCTATCAGGTCCAACCTCCAACACTTGATTGGGATTACAACTGGACATGAGGTTTTGGCAGAGACACAGATGCAAACCATATCCCTCATCTTCACTGCCATGGTGCAACCCACACCCATAGTCATGCACACACCAGAAGGAACCACATGAAGGTCTGCCCATCTTCCTGACCTCCCTGGTCATTGTGCGACGTCTAGTCTCCTTTTGGTCAGGGGTCTGTCTCATATGCTCTCTTGAGTATCCTCCTGCCAGTGACTCCTCTGTGTTTCACAGCCCTTTCAGGGGATTCCAGATCCACTTGGCTGCTGGTCTCTGCCTGGGTGACTAAGTCCAGTTTCTCTTAGAGAAGGACCAATGCAAAATAGTTATGTGGGGAAGGTAATGCTTCGCTTGATGGTTTTGCTTTTAAGTTCCCAAAAATACCACTTACAAGATTGTAGACTCTATGCCAGTTACAGGTTTCAATGAAGGGTCAATTGTTTCTATATGAAATCACAGTGGAACAAACTATTAGTGAGAAATAGCTAAATATCATTGTCCCAGGAGTCCAAAAAGAATCACCCATATCCTGCCTGCCTCCCATAGAAAATGTAAGGTTCTCTAGGAACACTTCATTTTGGGTTAATCCCTGTTCATGGCTTTTCTTCCTGTTTTGAGCACTGCCCTTGTCTCACCCTGTAAAGGAGAAAGTCCCCTTCATTAATGTACTTCATTGTAGGGATTTATTTCTCAACAACGGAATCTGTCTACATCTCCACCTCCCTATGAACATATGTACACACAGGGATACTCACACAAACACTAAGAAACAATGGGTGTCACCCAATAATCCCTAACCATTTCACTTCACAGAAGCTGAATTTGTAAGCCTTGGTTAACTTCCATTAGTAAGTCTCAGTCTCAGAGTCTTCAGACTCTAATTCCTCATCCTCTGGACATCTCTGCCTTGCCAATCCCTCATCCTCAATTTGGCCATCCCTGGGGATATAGGTTATTAGCACATCTTTAACTAACAGCATTAAGTGTGGGGCTGGAGGGTCACTTTTTTTTATTATTAAACTAAGCTAGCCTCTCCAGTTGATCTCATCTTTAACTCTCACTGTTATAAAACTTTTATTTCTGAAGATGACCACTGTTTCTTTGCATCTTCAATTTCTTCTGCTCCACTGATATTTCGCATCAGCATACAGTTGTACCCCACCATTCTCTATCTCAAATGCCTTTCCTTGTTGACACTTCCCTATCACCTATTGTTCCATATATTTGCTGCTCTTCACAGCAAAACTTTTCTGATATCTTGTCTAAACTGATTGTAACCACTTGCTCATCTCCACCTTCAATGTCTTGCACCCCCTGGAGACTTTTAAACATGCTTTTCTTCATGGTCTTTAACAAATAAATGCAATAATCCTAAGGAGAAAGTTTATAGTAATAAATGGCGACGTTACAAAGTAGAAAAATGACAAATAAACAACTTAACTTTACACCTGAAGGAACTAGAATTAAAAGTACCAACTAAGTCCAAAGTTAGCAAAAGGAAATAATAAAGATTAGAGCGGAAATATGTCAAATAAATAACAAATCAAATAGAGAAATGGTAAAGTAAATCAGCAAAATTAGGAGTTTGTTTCTTGAAAAGATTAACAAAATTGATAAGCCTATAGCTAGACCTACTAAGAAAAAAGAGAGAAGCCACTAATAAATAAAATCAGGCATGAAAGAGAAGACATTTCAATAGATGACTGAGAAATAGAGAGTATCATAAGGGAAGATTATCAATGTATATACACCAACAAATCAGATAACCTAGAATGGATACATTCTTAGAAACATAAAACCTATCAAAACTGAATAAAGAAGAAATAGAAATCCTGAACCGACCAAAAATGTGAGGGTATTGAATCATTAATCAAAAATCTCCCAACAAATAAAATCCCAAAACCAGATGGTTTCTTGGGTGAATTCTACCAAGCATTCAAAGAAAAAGTGCTAATAATCCTTCCCAAACGCTTCAAAAAATGGAAGATGGAATACTGGCAGACCCATCTTATAAAGTTAGCATCACCCTGATCACTAAAGATACCAAAAGAAAATACAGCTGCAGACCAATATCCCTGACAAACATAGATGCAGAAATCTTCAATGAAGTATTATCAAATTGAATTCAACAGCACATTAAATGTATCATACATCATAACGAAATAGGATTTATCCCTGGGATGCAAGAATGATTCTTTATGCTCAAATCAATCAGTGTGATACATCACATTAACAAAATGAATGTAAAAATACCCCACATGATTATCTTGATAGATGCACAAAAAGCATTTGGCAAATTTCAACATGCATTGATTAATGTATCCTTGATTAAAACTCTCAACAAGATAGATATAGAAGGAACTTACCTCAGCGCAATAAAGGCCATGTATGAAAATCTCACAGCAAACTTTATAATCAATACAGAAAACCTAAAATCTTTCCATCCAAGTTCAGGTACTAAGCAAGTATACCCACTCTTATCAATTCTATTCAATATAGCACTGGAAGTCTTAGACTTATAGCCAGAGAAATGAGATACAAAAAGAAGTGAAAGGATTCCAAGTTGGAAAGGAAAAAGTAAAACTATCTCTGTTTGCAGATGGCATCATCATAAACAAAGAAAACCATAAAGACTCAACAAAAAGTAATGTTAGAACTCATAAACCAATTTGGTATAATTGGAGGATATAAAATTCAACATTCAAAAATTAGTCCCATTTCCACATGCAAACAATGAACTATCTAAAAACAAAGTTAAGAAAACAATCCATTCACAATAGTAACAAAAATAATTAAATAATAAAATACTTAGGGATAAACCTAGCTAAAAATGCTTATGACCTGTACACTGAAAATTGATGAACATTGATGAAATAAATTAAAGAAGACACAGATGAATGAAAAGACATCTGTGTTCTATACATTTCTAAAATATATAGAAACTTTAAAAAGTAAATAGCAAAATATATATTAGAAATTTTAAAATGGAAATAAGACTTGAACAGATATTGCTCCAAAGAATACACACAAATGGCCAGCAGGTATATGAAAAGATGGTCAATAACACCAAGCATCAGGAAAATGCAAATCAAAACCAGAAGGAGATATCGCCTCATGCCTGTTAAAATAGTTATAATAACAAAAAACACTAAATACGTATTGACAATGTTGCAGAGAAATTGAAACCCTTGTAAAATGTTGGTGAGAATATAACATGGTGAAGGCATTATCAAAACATGATGGGGTTCCACAGAAAAATTGCCATATGACCCAGCAATCCCATTTCTGGATATATATAGAAAAATGAATACAGGATCTCAAAGGAATATCTGCACTCTATGTTTGCTGCAGCATTATTTACAATAATCAAGTAATGGAAACAACCCAAATGTCAATTGGCAGATGAATGGATCAAGAAAATGTGGTGATACACAGAATAGGATATTACTCAGACTTTAAGAAAAGGAAGACTTCCTGTGGAGGAGGTAGAGCAAGATAGCAGAATAGAAGGCTCCTCTGTGCCCCCACCAGCACCAACACTCCACAAGAACATCAATTTAACTATCTACACACAAAATTATGTTCATGAGAACCCAAAATCATAGTACCTGGTTTTCACTTTGTATCACTGAAAGTTGCACTTAAGATGTAAAAACAACAGTCTTGAATTGCTGACACGACTCATCTCACAAGGTGTGGAGAGCACTTTTGCCTGCTGGTGGAGGGAGAGCACAGCAATGCTTTTCTGTTAGAGCAGAAAGGAAAACACGACCAAACTAGCTGATGCCTATCCACGAAGGGAGCATTTAAACCAACCTAGCCAGAGGGGAATTGCCAATCCCAGTATTCAGAACTTGAGTTCCCCTAAACCTCATCACTGAGGACTAACATGCTCTGGGTTTCTAAGTAAACTTGGAAAGCAGTCTAGGCTACAAATACTGCAACTTTTAGGTGAGTCCTAGTGCTGAACTGGGCCCAGAGACAGTGGACTGGGAAGGCACGTGACCTACTGAGACACCAGCTAGGGTGACTAAGTGAGTGCTGGCATCACGCTCCCCTAACCCCAGGCTGCATAGCTTGCAGCTCCAAAAGAGACCCCTTCCTTCCACTTGAGGAAAGGAGAGGGAAGACTGGGGAGGACTTCGTCTTAAATCTTGGATACCAGCTCAGCCACAGCAGATAGGGCACCAGTCAGAGCCATAAGGCCCCCATTCCTGGCACTAGCAACCATGAAACGTGTCTAGACACTCCCTGGACCAGAAGGGAACCCACTGTCTTGAAGCGAAGGACCTTGTCCTGGCATTATTTATCACCTGCTAACTGAAGAGTGCTTGGGCCCTTAAAAATCAGAAGTGATACCCAGGTACTACATGAAGGGTCTTGGGGGGAGTCTCTGAGACTTTCTGGTTTCAGGAGAGACTCAGCAGATTCTCAGCTGTGGTGGCTAAAGAACAAAACTCTTTCTGCTTGAGAAAAGCAGAAGGAAAATTAAAGGGGACTTTATCTTCCACCTTTGGTACCAATTTGGCCACAGGTGATTTGACCAAGCAGGCTCTGGGGGTTCCTGATTCTAGGACTTGACTCTTGAATGGCATTTCTGGAACCACCCTGGGCTAGATGGGAGCCCATTGCCCTTCAGGGTGAGTTCCAGGCCAGGCAGCATTCACCACAAGCTGACTTATGAGCCCTTGGGCCTTACAGGAACATCAGTGATAGTCTGGCAGCAATCCCTGTGGCCTGTGGTGGCACGGGTTACAGGGTGAGTCTCCTCTACATTTGGAAGGAGGAGGGAAGAGTGGTAAGGAATGTATCTTGTGGTCTGATCTCCAGCTCAGCCACAGTACAATAGAACGCCAGGTAGACTTCTAAGGTTTTTGACTCTAGCCCTTAATTCCTGGATGATACCTCTGGACCCACTTGGGGCCTGGGAACCCTCACTGCTTTGAAGGGAAGGACAGAGGCCTGGCTGGCTTTGCCACCTGCTGATTGTGGAATCCCAGGGCTTTGAGTGAACACAGGCAGTGGTCAGAGAATGGTTATATCAAGCCTTGGGCAAGACCCAGTGTTGTTCATGCATCAGGTCTGACACAGTACAGTCCCAGTGGTGGTGGCCACAGGGCATCTTGTATCGCTCTACCACCAACTTTAGGTGGCTTGGAACACAGAGAGAAATTCCATTGTTTGGGAGAAAGTAAGGAAAGAAAATAAGAGTCTCTGTCTGGTAATTCAGAAAATTCTCCCAAAATTTGTCCTAGACCATCAAGGTGGTACCTCTGCACATCTGCAAGAACAATAGCATTAATGGGCTTGGGGTGCCTCCTAAAGCAAGTACAGCTTAAATCACAACACCCAACTTCTTTTGAATAGCTGGAAAGCCTTGCCAAGAAGGACAGGTACAAACAAGCCCAGGCAATGAAGACTACAATAAATACCAAACCCTTCCAATGCACAGACACTGACAAACATCTACAAACATCAACACCATCTGGGAAAACATTACCTCACCAAGTGAACTAGATAAGTCACCAAAGACCAATCCTGGAGAAACAGAGATATGTGACCTTTCAGACAGAAAGTTCAAAATAGCTGTTTTGAGGAAGCTCAAAGAAATTCAAGATAACACTGAGAAGGAATTCAGAATTTTATTGGATAAACTCAACAAAGATATTGAAATAATTAAGATGAATTGAGCAGAAATTCTGGAGTTGGAAAAATGCAATTGACATACTGAAGAATACATCAGCATTTTTTAATACCAGAATTGATTAAACAGAAGAAAGAATGAGTGAGCTCAAAGACAAGCTATTTGAAAATATACTGTCAGAGGAGACAAAAGGAAAAAGAAAAAGAAACAATGAAGCACACCTACAGGATACAGAAAATAGCCCCACAAAAGCAAATCTAAGAGTTTTTAGCCTTAAAAAGAAGGTAGAGAAAGAGATAGGAATAGAAAATTTATTCAACGGGATTATAACAGAGAACTTAGAGGAAGATATCAATAGGCAAGTACTAGAAAATTATAGGGCACCAAGCAGATTTAACCCAAACAAGACTAGCTCAAGGCATTTAATAATCAAACTCCCAAAGATCAAGGATAAAGAAAGGATTTTAAAAGCAACAAGAGACAAGAAACAAATAACATATAGTGGAACTCCAGTATATCTGGTAGCTGACTTTTCAGTAGAAACTTTACAGGCCAGGAGAGAGTCCCATGGGATATTTAAAGTGCTGAAGGAAAGAAACATTTACCCTAGAATGGTATATCTGGCAAAAATATCCTTCAAATATGAAAGAAATATAAAAACATTCCCAGACAAACAAAAGCTGAGAGATTTCATGAACACCAGACCTGTCCTATAAGAAATGCTAAAGGAGGTACTTTGACTGGGAGGAAAAGGACAATAATGAGCAACAAGTAATCACATAAAAGTACAAAAACTCACTGGTAATAGTAAATAAACAAAAAAACACAGAATATTCTAATACTGGAACTGCAGTGTGTAAACTACTCTTTTCCTAAGTAGAAAGACTAAATGATGAGCCAATCAAAAATAATAATTACAAGTTTTCAAGACATGAACAGTACAATAAGATATAAAAGAAACAAGAAAATTTTTAAAGTGTGGTGATGAAGCTAAGGCATAGCATTTTTATTAGATTTCTTTTTGCATGTTTGCTTATTTATGCAAGCAGTGTTGTTATCAGCTTAAAACAATTGGTTATAAGATAGACACTGCAAGCTTCATGGTAACCTCACACCAAAAAAAATATATACAATGGATACACAAAAAATAAAAAGCAAGAAACTGAACTATATCACTAGAGAAAATAATCCTTACTAGAGGAAGACAGGAAGGAAAGAAAGAAGGAAGAGAAGACCATGAAAACACCAGAAAACAAATAATAAAAGGGCAGGAGTAAGTTCTTATTTATCAGTAATATTTGTATTCGTCTATTCTCATGCTGCTTTAAAGAACTGTCTGAGACTGGGTAATCTAGAAAGGAAAAGAGTTTAATTGACTCACGGTTCCACAGGGCTGGGGAGGCCTCAGGAAACTTGTAGTCATGGCAGAAGGGGAAGCAAACACATCCTTTTACACATAGCAGCAGGAAGGAGAAGTGCTGTGCAAATGGGGAAAAGCCCCTTATACAATCATCAGATCTTGTGAGAACTCACTCACTATCACAAGAACAGTATGGGGGTAACCGCCCCCATGATTCAGTTACCTCCTACCAAGTCCCTCCCACAACATGTGGGGATTATGGGAACTACAATTCAAGATGAGATTTGGGTGTGGACACATCCAAGCCACATCAATATTGAATGAAAGTGGACTAAACTCTCCAATCACAAGACATAGACTAGCTGAATGGATTAAAAAAAAAAAAAGACCCATCGATCAGTTGCCTACAAGAAATACACTTCACCTATAAAGACTCAAAAAGACTGAAAATAAAAGGATGGAAAACGATAGTCCATAGCAAAGGAAAACAAAAAGCAGTAGGAGTCATCACACTTACATCAGACAAAACAGATGTCAAGACCAAATCTTTAAGAAAAGACACAGGTCACTATATAATGCTGAAGGGTTCAATTCAGCAAGAGGATAAAAAAATTTTACGTATATATGCACCCAATACTGGAGCACTCAAATATATAAAGCAAATGTTATTAGAATGAAAGAGATAGGCCCCAATACAATAATAGCTGGAAACACCCCATTTTCATCATTGGACAAATCTTCTAGTGAGAGAATCAAGAAAGAAACATCAGATTTCATGTTGAATGGGCAAAAACTGGAAGCATTCCCTTTGAAATCTGGCACTAGACAAGGATGCCCTCTCTCACCACTCCTATTCAATATAGTATTGGAAGTTCTAGCCAGAGCAACCAGGCAAGAAAAAAAAATAAAGGGTATTCAGTTAGGAAAGGAGGAAGTCAAATTGTCTCTATTTGCAGACGACATGATTGTATACTTAGAAGACCCTATTGTCTCAGCCCAAAATCTCCTGAAACTGATAAGCAACTTCAGCAAAGTCTCAGAATACAAAATCAATGTGCAGAAATCACAAGCATTCCTATACACCAATAATAGACTTAAAGAGAGCCAAATCAAGAGTAAACTGCCATTCACAATTGCTACAAAAAGAATCAAATACCTAGGAATACAACTAACAAAGGATGTAAAGGATCTCTTCAAGGAGAAGTACGAACCACGGCTCAAGGAAATAAGAGAGGGCACAAACAGATGGAAAAACATTTCATCCTCATGGTTAGGAAGAACCAATATTGTGAAAATGGCCATACTGCCCAAAGTAATTTATAGAACCAATGCTATCCCCATCAAGCTACCTATGACCCTCTTCACAGAACTGAAAAAAACCACGTTAAACTTCATATGGAACCAAAAGAGAGCCCACATAGCCAAGACAATCCTAAGGAAAAAGAACAAAGCTGGAAGCATCACGCTATCTGACTTCAAGCTATACTACAAGGCTACAGTAATCAAAACAGCATGGTACTGGTACCAAAACAGAGATAAAGACCAATGGAACAGAACAGAGGCCTCAGAGGCAATGTCACACATCTACAACCATCTGATCTTTGACAAACCTGACAAAAGTAAGCAATGGAGAAAGGAATCTCTGTTTAATAAATGATGTTGGGAAAACTGGCTAACCATATGCAGAAAACAGAAATTGGACCCCTTCCTGACACCTTACACTAAAATTAACTGCAGGTGGATTAAAGACTTAAACATAAGAGCTAACACCATAAAAACCCTAGAAGAAAATCTAGGCAAAACCATTCAGGACCTAGGCGTAGGCAAGGACTTCATGACCAAAACATCAAAAGCAATGGCAAAAAAACCCAAAATAGACAAATGAGATCTAATTAAACTCCCAAGATTTTGTACAGCAAGAGAAACAGTCATTAGATTGAACCAGCAACCAACAGAATGGGAAAAAATTTTTGCAATCTACCCATCCAACAAAGGGCTAATACCCAGAATCTACAAAGAACCAAAACAGATTTACAAGAAAAGAAACAAACAAATCCATTCAAAAGCGGACAAAGGACATGAACAGTCACTTTTCAAAAGAAGATATATATGAGGCCAACAAACACATGAAAAAATGCTCATCATCACTGGTCATTAGAGAAATGCAAATCAAAACCACACTGAGACACAATCTCATGCCAGTTACAATGGCGATCATTAAAAAATCTGGAGACAACAGATGCTGGAGAGGATTTGGAGAAATAGCAACACTTTTACACTGTTGGTGGGAGCATAAATTAGTTCAACCATTGTGGAAGACAGTGTGATGATTCCTCAAGGATCTAGAAATAGAAATAGCATTTGACCCAGCAATCCCATTACTGGGTGTATATCCAAAAGGATTATAAATTGTTCTATTATAAAGGCACATGCACATGCATGTTCATTGTGGCACTGTTTACAATAGCAAAGTCCTGGAACCAACCCAAATGCCCATCGATGATAGACTGGGCAGGGAAAATACGGCACATATACACCATGAAATACTATGCAGCCATAAAAAAGGATGAGTTTGTGTCCTTTATAGGGACATGGATGAACCTGGAAACCATCATTCTCAGCAAACTGACACAAGAACAGAAAACCAAACACTGCAGGTTCTCACTCGTAGGCGGGTATTGAACAATGAGAACACATGGACACAGGGAGGGGAGCATCTCACACTGGGGTCTGTTGGGAGGACTAGGGGAGGAACAGTGGGGGGTAGGGAGATTGGAGAGGGATAACATGGGGAGAAATGCCAGATATAGGTGACGGGGGTATGGAGGCAGCAAACCACATTGCCATGTATGTACTTATGCAACAATCCTGCATGATCTGCACATGTACCCCATAAAGTACAATAAAAAAATATATATATATGAAACATCAGATTTAATCTTTACTATAGATAATAGTGGCTCTAATAGTTTGGAAGAGTAAACCAAACCTCAAAATTAGAAGAAAAGGAATAATAAATATCAGAGCAGAAATAATGTTGAAGAAAGAAGGCAAAAATTAATAAACTAAAAAGTTGCTTTTTTGAAAACTTAAACAAAATTCACCAACCTCTAGTCAGACTAAGAGAGAAGATCCAAATAAATAAAATCAGACATGAAAAAGGAGGCATTACAACTGATACTGCAGAAATTCAAAGGATCATTAGTGACTACTATGAGCAACTAAATGCCAATAAACTGGAAAATCTAGAAGAAATGGGAAAATTCAGGAAGAAATTCAAAACCTGAACAGACCAATAACAAGCAACAAATTTGAGGCCATAATAAAGTCTCCCAGTAAAGAAAAGCCTGGGACCCAATGGCTTCCCTGCTGATTTCTACCACACATTTAAAGAGGAACTAATACTAATCTTACTTAAAACTATTCCAAAAAACAGAGAAGAAGGGACTCCTTCCAAACCCATTCTATGAGGCCAGTATTACCCTGATACCAAAACCAGACACATTAAAAAAGAAAACTACAGCCCAATATCTCTGAGGAATATTAATGCAAAAATCCCCATCAAAATACTAGATAACCAAATTCAACAATACATTAGAAAGATAAGTCATCATGACCAACTGGGATTTCTCCCTGGGATGCAAGGTTGATTCAATATATGCCAATCAATAAATGTGATAAATCCTATTAACAGAATGAAGGATAAAAACCACATGATCATTTCCATTGATCATTTCCATATAAAGCATTTGATAATAGCCAACATCCCTTCATGATAAAAGTCATCAAAAACTGGGGATAGAAGAAATATACCTCAACATAATTAAAGTCATTTATGACAGACCCACAACTAGAATCACACTAAATGGGGGAAAACTGAAAGCATTTCTTCTAAGATATGGAAGTCCACTTTCACCATTGCTATTCAGCATGGTACTAGACGCCCTAGCTAGAGCAATCAGACAAGAGAAAGACATAATGAACATCCAAGTTGGAAAGGAAGAAGTTTAATTATTCTTATTTGCAGAAGATATGATCTTATATATGAAAAAAACTAAAACCTACGAGAAAACTATTTGAGCTCATAAATAAAATCAGTAAAGTTGCAGGATACAAAATTGACATACAAAAATCAATAGCATTTGTATATGCCAACAATGAGCAATCCAAAAAAGAAATAAAAAAAGTAATCCCGTTTCAATAGCCACACATAAAATTAAATACCCAGGAATTAGCCAAAGAAGTGAACAATCGCTACAAAGAAAACTATAAAACACTGATGAAAGAAATTGAAGAGGACACCAAAAAATGGAAAAATATTCCATGTTAATAAATTGGAAGAATCAATATTGTTAAAATCTTCATACTGCCCAAAGCAATGTACAGATTCAATGCAATCCCTGTCAAAATACCAATGACATTCTTCACAGAAATAGAAAAAATAATTTTAAAATTTATCTGAAACCAAAAAAGACCAAGAATAACCAATGCTATTTTAAACAAAGAAACAATACAGTATGTAACTTCAAATTTATACTGCTGAAATATAATAACCAGAACAGCATGATACCGGCATAAAAAGAGACACATAGACCAATGGAACAGAATAGAGAACCCATAAACAAATCCACACACCTACAGTGAACTCATTTTTGACAAAGGTGCCAAGAACCTACACTAGGGAAAATACAGTCTGTTCTATAAATGGTGCTGGGAAAACTGGATATCCATATGCAGAAGAATGAAACTAGGCCCCTTTCACCATATACAAAAATCAAATCAAAATGGATTAAAGACTTAAATCTAAGACCTCAAACTATGAGACGACTGCAAGGAAACATTGGGGAAAATTTCCAGGACATCAGACTGGGCAAAGATTTCTTGAGCAATACCCCACAAGCACAGGCAACCAAAGGAAAAATGGACAAATGAGATAGCATCAAGTTAAAAGGCTTCTTCTGCATATCAAAGGAAACAAGAAAGTGAAGAGAATGGAAGAAAATATTTGCAAACTACCCAGCTGACAAGGGATTAATAACCAGAATATATAAGGAGCTCAAACAACTCGATAATAAAAAATCTAATGATCTGATCAAAAAATGGGCAAAAGACTTGAATAGACATTTCTCAAAAGAAGACATTCAAGTGGCAAACAGTCATATGAAAAGGTGCTCAACATCACTGATCATCATAGAAATGCAAATCAAAACTACAATAAGATACCATCTCATCCCAGTTTAAATGGCTTCTACCCAAAAGACAGGCAATAACAAATGCTGGTGAGGATGTGGAGTAAAGGGAACTCTTGCACACTGTTAGTACGAGTATAAATTGGTACAACCACTATGGAGAACAGTTTGGATGTTCCTCAGAAAACTAAAACTGAAGCTACCATATGATCCAGCAATTTCACTGCTGGATATATAACCCCAAAGAAAGGTAATCAGTATATTGAAGAGATATCTGTACTCACATATTTGTTGTGGTACTATTCACAATAGCTAAGATTTGGAAGCAACCTAAGTGTCCATCAAGAGGTGAATGGAGAAAGAAAGTATGGTATATATACACAATGGAGTATTATTCAGTCATAAAAAGAATGAGATCCTATCATTTGCAACACCATAGATGAAACTGCAGATGATTATGTTAAGTGAAATAAGCCAAGCACAGAAAGATAAACATTGCACGTTCTCACTTATTTGTGGGATCTAAAAATCCAAACAGTTGAACTCATGGACATAGAGAGTAGAAGCCTGGTTACCAGAGGCTGGAAAGGGTAGTGGGGGCCAATGAGGAGGTAAAGTTCATTATTGGGTACAAAAAATAGAAAGATTTTATAACACCTACTATTTGATAGTACAACAGGGTGACTGTTGTCAATAATAACTTAATTGTACATTTAAAAATAACTAAAAGAGTGTAATAGGGTTTTTTATTATAATACAAAAGATAAATGCTTGAGGGGACGCATACCCCATTCTCCATGATGTGACCATTATACAGCACATGCCTGTACCAAATCATCTCAGGTCCGTCATAAATATATACACCTACCTATGTACCCAAAAAATTTAAAATTAAAAAATTAAAATAAAAAAGGAAATTCTATCTTTCATGACAACATGGATGGATTTAGAAGATACTATGCTAAGTGAAATAAATCAATTGCAGAAGAACAAATACTACATAATTTCTCTTCTATGAGGCATCAAAAATAGTCAAACATGTAGAAGTAGACAATAGAGTGGTGGTTACTAGGGGATGGGGATGTGGGATATTGGGAGTTCTTTTTTCAGTGGGTATAAAGTTACATTTATTCAAGATGAACAGGTTCCAGAGATTTTCTGCACAACATAGTGTCTACAGTTAACAGTGAGGTATTGTGCATTTAAACATTTATTAAAACAGTATATTTCATGTTAAGTTTTCTTATGCCATCCCCATCACTTAAGGAACACAAGGAAACTTTTGCAGGTTATGGATATGTTTATTACTCTGATTGTAGTGATGGCGACCTGAGTGTATACATATGTTCAAACTCATCATATAGTACACATTAATTAGGTACAGTTTTTATATACCAATTATACCTCAGTAAATCTAGAAGCAGGACGAAACCTTGTGTCACTTCATCAAAAATACATAACCATCCATGACGCTGGAGAATTCAGAAGTGAAGGCCCAAAGTCCCAGGGAAAACTGCCCATGTTTATGCTTAGATTCTATGAATAATGGACAGCCATATGGAAATGTGATTGGACAAAAAGGCATGACCTAATGATAATAGACCAAGATGAGGAAGCTGGCAAGGCCTGTCTGTTCAAATTCTTCTTGGCCTTTCTGTTTAGCATTCCTTCCTTCAAGGTATGGGGCAAGACCCTTCTGGAATGGAGGTCTTATGATCTATCAGACAAGTTACTTCAGAGAATGTCTTTATGGTCAGCTCCTACACAGAAAGGAGGGGTAGGTTAGAGTAGTATTTCTAAGTTTTATGGCTGACTTTGGTGGAGAGGAGTTGTAGTTTCTATAACCATCTTTGGGGAAGAAGAATTTTGTTTCTATGACTTGTTTTGGGGGAGAAGGAAGGGCGAGAGATAGGAAGGCAAGAGAAGGTCAGAGACTTTGCTTCTGAGGCTATTTCTGAGGTCTTCCCATCTCCTTTAGTTCAACATACTCACCATGCAAAAGCACCATACTTTAGGGTATTATTTTCTGAGCCCTAAAACCACTAATGTCCTTTTTCTGATACTATACAGTATATCACATTACATTTTGTTATTGTGTCTGTATTCTTCTCTACTCAGTGACAGTTTTTTTTTGTTTTCCTTTTTCAATGGTCTTGATATAATTGAGGCATACTGTTAAGGTAACTTATAGCATGTTCCCCAATTTGAATATATCTGATGTTTTCTCATGATTAAATGGGGTTATAAGTTTGGGAGAAGAATATCACAAAAGGTGAAGCTTCCTTCTATTGCATCATTCTCTCCAGAAGCCGGAGCTTAATTTCTTCCCTTACAGTGTGGGCTGCTTTGTGACTTTCTTCCTAAGAGTAGATTATGGACTGCAAAAATTTTTTCCCATTCTGTTGGTTGCCGATTCACTCTAATGACTGTTTCTTTTGCTGTGCAGAAGCTCTGGAGTTTGATTAGGTCCCATTTGTCTGTTTCGGCTTTTGTTGCCAATGCTTTTGGTGTTTGGTCATGAAGTCCTTGCCTATGCCTATGTCCTGAATGGTTTTGTCTAGATTTTCTTCTAAGGTTTTTATGGTGTTAGGTCTTATGCTTAAGTCTTTAATCCATCTGGAGTTAATTTTAGTGTAAGGTGTCAGGAAGGGGTCCAGTTTCTGCTTTCTGCACATGGCTAGCCAGTTTTCCCAACACCATTTATTAAACAGGGACTCATTTCCACATTGCTTGTTTTTGTCAGGTTCGTCAAAGATCGGATGGTTGTAGATGTGTTGTGTTGCCTCAGAGGCCTCAGTTTACAATAGCAAAGACCTGGAACCAACCAAAATGCCCATCGATGATAGACTGGACAGGGAAAATGTGGCACATATACACCATGGAATATTATGCAGCCATCAAAAACGATGAGTTCGTGTCATTTGTAGGGACATGGATGAACCTGGAAACCATCATTCTCAGCAAACTGACACAAGAACAGAAAATCAAACACCGCATGTTCTCACTCGTAGGCCGGTGCTGAACAATGAGAACACATGGACACAGGGAGGGGAGCATCACACACTGGGGTCTGTCGGGGGGAAAAAGGGGAGGGATGGGGGGTAGGGAGTTGGGGAGAGATACCATGGGGAGAAATGCCAGATATAGGTGATGGGGAGGAAGGCAGCAAATCACACTGCCATGTGTGTACCTATGCAACAATCTTGCATGTTCTTCACATGTACCCCAAAACCTAAAATGCAATAAAAAATATATATACTAAAAAATAAAAAATAAATACATAAAAAAGGGTAGATTATGGAAAAGGTAAATAGCAACTTTACAGTAAAGAAACATGGCAGACAACACCTTAAATAAGAGATCAACATTAACATCACCCTTGAGATAATGCAACGAGAAGTGAACTTCTCCTTTCATGACCAGTGTTAAGGCATGCCCTCAATCTGAGGGACCTGAATCTAACTCCAGGTACATAATGTCAGAATTGAATTAAATCGTAGAACATATGATTAATATTCACTTAGGAATTGTTTGGTGTGGGGGTAAACCCCTAAACATCTGGTCACAGAAGTGATCTGTATTGGGAGTATAATAGGAGAAAAAACAATTGGCTTGTTTAGTTTTTTTTTTTCCTATTATACAAAATGTATTTTGCGTGATCTCTATTCTCTTAAGTTTGTTAAGATTTATGGCCTGGAATGTGATGTCTCTTGGTGAAGAATATATATTGCCCTGATGTTGAGTAGAGTGCTCTATAAAATGTTCAATTGGTCAAGTTGGTGAGAAGTATCATTCAGGTAATCTATATCTTTATTAATTTTCTGCCTACTTGTTCTATTCATTACAGAGAAATGAGTTTTAAACTCCCCAACCATTACTCTGAAATTGTCTGTTTCTCCTTTCAGATCTATCCATTGTTGTCTCATGTATTTTAAATAAAGCTCTGTTGTTAGGCACATACATATTTCGGATTGTTATGTCTTCTTGGAGAAGTGACATCATTATCGCTATGCAATGTTCCTCTTTATCTGTTATAATCTTATATGACCTGAAGTCTACTTATCCAAAATCAATGTAACTATTCCAGTTTCCTTTTAGTGTTAGTATTGTATACCTTTCTTGATCCCTTTACTTTTAACCTAAGTCTTTGAAGTGACTCTCTGTAGACAACAAATAGTTGGGTATTGGCTTTTCATCCAATCTGACAATCTCTATCTTGTTTGTATTTGCAAAACTTTAAGAGGTACGAGCACAGTTTTCTTACATGGAGATATTGCATAGCAATGAGTCTGGCTTTCAGTGTAACTGAGACCAGGTTGTGGGACACAGGGGCGGCTCAGCTCCCTGAAAGGATGTGTGTTCTTCCAGGCCCTTGGTCCCTCACTCACCCAAGAATGGGGGAGAGGACCCCACCAGGTGAGGTGAGCTCATTTAAGTAACTATCAGACCCCAAAGAGTTTTGCAGAAAGTGATTTATTTAGGCAGAGAGAGAGAAAAAGGAGAAAGAAATAGAGACAGAGCTCTCATGCTGTCATGAGACGGGATCCAGAAATGGAGTCCACACAGATGTGGGAGAAGGGGACTTTTAACCTGGGAGATATTCCCGCCCCATTCAAGTTTTCTGTCCTATGAAAGGAGTTCCTTTAAACTTCTGCTGGAGTGATTGATCTTTGATTTCTGACATGTGATTTGTTGTTTGGCTCACAGTCCGACCATAGCTTCTCACAGGCTTTTCTAAACAAAGGAAACTCACCTGGGCAGTCTACCTTCCTGCCCACTCAAAAGTTAAACAAAGACCTCTAGGCTCCTGGATGGAGACGTGGAAGAAGGCAGGTCGGGCATGTAGCTGGGAAGTTCTTGCCTTTTGAAACCACGCCCCCTTGTGGACCCAGGAAGAGAATACATTCCCTCATAACCATCACCTGAACAGTGTACATTGTACCCATTAAGTAATTTCTCACCCCTCATCCCCCCTCCCACCTTCCCACACTTTCAAATCTCCACTGACTGTTATTCCACACTCTTTGTCCATTTGTACATGTTATTTAGCTCTTGCTTATGAGTGAGAACACGTAGTATCTGACTTTCTGAGTTGTTTCACTTAAGATTAGGGCCTCCAGTTCCATTCACATTGCTGCTAAAAACATGATTTTACCCTTTTCTATAGCTGAATAGTATTCCATTGTGTATGTGTACATATGTATCATATGTATATATATGTATAGGTATATGTCACAGTTTTATATATATACATATATTTGTATATATATATGTATATATGTATACATATATATCACATTTTCTTTATCCAATCATCCATTAACGGACATGCAGGTTGATTCCATATCTTTGCTACTATAAATAGTGCTGTGATAAACATATGAGTGCAGGCATATTTTTGATATGATGATTTCTTTTTCTTTGGGTAGATTCTCAGTAGTAGGATCTTGCTGGATCAAAAGATAGTTCTATTTTTAGTTTTGTGAGGAATCTCCATGTTGTTTTCCATAGAGGCTGTACTAATTTACATTCCCACCAGTAGTGTATAAGTGTTCCCTTTTTTTGCATCCTCACCAACATCTTTGGGTTTTTTATTTTTTTGTCTTTTTTATAATAGCCATTCTGAGTAGTACAAGGTAGTATCTCATTATGATTTTAATTTGCATTTCTCTGATGATTAGTGATGTTGAGCATTTATTCATATGCTTACTTGCCATTTTAATGTCTTCTTTTAAAAACATGTGTTCATATCCTATGTCCACTTTTTAATGGAGTTATTTGGGGGTTTATGTTGAGCTCCTTGTAAATTCTGGATATCATTCCCCTGTCAGTTTCAGTTTGCGATTTTCTCCCTTTCTGCAAGTCGTCTGTTCACTTTGTTGATTATTTCTTTTGCTATGCAGAAGCTTTTTAGTTTAATTAAGTCCCGTTGTCTATTTTTGGTTTTGTTGCTTGTGCTTTTAAGGTCTTAATATCCATCTTTTGATTGGTGTATATAGATCATTCACATTTGAAGTGCTTATTGTTATAGTTGGATTAAAATATATAATCTTTCTAGCTCATTACTATTTGTTTCATTTGATTTTTGTTTCTTTTTTCCTTTTTTATCTACCTTCTCCAGGTTTAATTGATGTGTTTATGACTTTTCTGTATGCTCTATCGAATTATTATTTATACCTCTATTTTTCTTTTTTACATAATCATTCTTACATTTACAATGAATATTTTTATAACCTAAGTCCAATTTCAGATACTATTGTATGAATTTTTGTGTAGTGTAAGAACCGTATAACAATACACTCCCTGTTGTCCCCTCTCATACCTTGAGGCATTGTTCACGTTTCATTTTTACATACGCTATCAACACATAGTATTTTGTTACTATTGTTGTTTTAAATAGTCTGTCCTATTTTCTAGTAAATATAAGAAAAGAAAGAGTGTATTTTACTCTCATGTATTATTCTATTGCCAATGTTCTACACTTCTTTGTGTAGATCCAAGTTTCTGACCTTATCATTTTCCTTTTGCCTGAATAATTTATTTTGACATTTCTACAAATGGCCTGCCAACAATAAATTCTCTCAATTTACATTTGTCTAAGAATATTTTCACAAGGGATAGAATTCTGGGTTAAAAGGGTTTTGTTTTTCTTTCAGCACTTTAAATATGTAACTTCATTGTCTTCCGACTTGCATGATTTCTGATGAGAAGTCTGCTGTAATTATTATTATAGTTTCTCTATAGATAATATGCCCCTTCCCATCCATTGGCTACCTTCAAGAATGTTTTTCTTTGGTTCTCAAAAACTTGAATATGACTTGACTGTATGTGGTTTTATTTTTGATATTTATCCTGTTTGATGTTTTCTGAGCTTCTTAGATCTGTGTGGGGAGGGGTTGTTTGTCATTAATTTTGGAAAACTTGAGACTATTTTTCTGCTTAAATTTATCTTGTGGCCCTTCTTCTCTTTCTAATATTTCAACTGTGTGTACATTAACTTATTTGATATTGTCTAACAGATATTGGGAGTTTTATTCTGCTTTCGTTTTCACTCTTTATCCTATGTTTCAGCTTACGAAATTTTGCATGATAGTTTTTCACGTTCAGTGATTCTTCCCTTGGCTATATTAAGTCTATTGATATATCCATAGAAGGCATTCTTCATCTTTGCTACTATGTTTCCTATTTCTACCATTTACATTTGACCTGTTCTCATCATTTTCATCTCTCTGCTAAAGTAATTTGTCTGACCTTACATGCTGTTTACATTTCTCAATGAGATTTTGATACATTAATCACAGTTATTTTTAATTCTTTGATAGTTGCAATGTGTGTTTCATACCTGGATCTTGTTCTAATTATTGCATTGTCTCTTCAGAATGTGGGATTTTTGGGTACCTCATCATTTTTGATAAAAGCTGTGTATGTGTACAGGGCAGGAGATACAAACATAAATATTACATTTTATGCTTGGACATGAGTATGGCTTTCACTTTGCTAGAACTTTATTATGGGGAGTTTGCTAATATAGTAAGGAGTTGAGCTGGGTTTGAAGTTCCTTGTTGCAATGGTTACTCTACATGAACCAGAGGTTTAAAATTGATATATTGAGACACTTTCTGGGGGAAGCAGGACAAAGGGAAGATGCAAAGAAAAGGGGAGTAGGGAGACAAAAATAAGACAAAAAACTTCTCACCCCGCTCCTTCCCAAGGAGTAGCATTTTTCTCTTTTTTCCACGTTCCCCTCCTACAGCCAGGTTACAATTTTGATACCTCTTTCCCTGTAGATTAAACCTTTTGTACCGTAAGGAAAATAGGGAAGATGAGTCAGCTGGAACTTTTGGTAGGGGTTGTTGTTTCCCTCTCCCCAGCAAGCTCTATTGGTGTTCTTTCTAAGGATCCTCTCAGATCTTTTCTGTGGGCATCTAGAGAGGTTCTTGGAGAAGAAGGTCAGAAGACAATGTGAGGCCCCTCCAGGGACTTCATATTCTCCTGGTAGCCCACACTCAGCCTTGTCTTGAAATTTCAGACATTTCTTGAAATTTTCTAATTTAATCTTCTTAATGGCTTATGTCAGTGGTCCCCAGCCTTTTTGGCACCAGGGACCAGTTTCATGGAAGACAATTTTTCAAGGACTGAGCATGGAGTATGGTTTCGGGATGATTTAAGTGCATCACATTTGTTGTGCTCTTTATTTCTATTATTATTACATTGTAATATACAATGAAATAATGATACAGCTCATGATAATGTAGGATCAGTGGGAGCCCTAATCTTGTTCTCCTGCAACTAGACAGTCCTTTCTGGGGGTGATGGGAGACAGTGACAGAGCATCAGGCATTAGATTCTCATAAGGAGTATGCAACCAAATCCCTGGCATGCACTGTTCATAATAGGGTTCGAACTCCTATGAGAAATTAATGCCGCCACTGATCTGACAGGAGGTAGAGCTCAGGCAGTAACACAAGTGACGGGGAGTGGCTGTAAACACAGATGAAGGTTTGCTCACTCTCTGCTTACTTCCTGCTGTGTGGGCCTGTTCCTAACAGGCCACAGACCAGTACCAGTCCGTTAGGGACCCCTGGCTTATATGGCATTTAGGCAGTGTGTGTCCCAAGCAAGCAAATGCTCATGTCCTCTTTCCACCTGCAAGCATCCATGTTTCACTAATTTTTATATTAAATATATTTCATAAGACCTCAGTTCTCTGAAGGGTTCCCAAGAAGTCATTAAGTTTTTTTTTCTGTCTCTGTTTCTTGTTTTATGGGTAGGAATGGTGCTCCTGACAGTTATGGGCATTTCTGAGCTCAAACCATAAGTACTCAGCAAAAATCTTTTTAAAAGATGGTGCTGGATCAGTTGAATATCAATATGAAAAGAAATTTGATCCCTGATCACCATCAGACTTTATATATGGTCCTGCACCAAATAGCAATATTTCAGCCAATGATAGACCTCATATATTATGGTGGTCCCATAAGATTATAATACTGTATTTTTATTGTACCTTTTATATATTTATATATGTTTACATATACAGATACTTATCACTGTGTTACAGTCAACTACAATATTCAATATACTATCACACTGTACAACTGTGTAGTCCAGAAGCAATAGGCCTAGTGTGTAGCAGGCTGCATAGCCTAGGTGTGTAGTAGGTTATACTATCTAGGGTCACGTGAATACACTCTATGATATTTGCACAGTGATGAAATTGCCTAACAATGCATTTCTCAAAACACACCCCTATCATTAAACAACACGTGATCGTACATCCTTATCATTTCTGTCCACTGTTTGGGCCTCTTGAAGACACCAATCTGGCAAGCTACTCTACATGCTCTTAAAAGTTTTACTGGCTTTTTCTTACTCCAGTAAAGTTCCTTCGCCTATTATTGTTCTGATACCTTGTCCACCATTGCACAGACTCATCACGTAACTCTAGCAGCTACTGATCTTTGTTCACCAAACAAGGACATGCCCTGATTTAATTTCTTTAAATTTATTTGTATACATAGCTCTTTTGTGTCTTTAGAAATGAGTACTTTTGTGCATTTTCTTTTATTTTATCAGGTTTTTGTCTTAGTTGATGTAATTGTCACAATGGTCTGTCATGATATTCTACCTCTGAAACAGAAGTGACACATCTATGAATAGTTATTTAAGTTCAAGAAGGTATGTTAAAGTCTGCCTGACACAAGTCATTTCTAACTAAAAGCCACTATAAGTTATTCCTGTCTAGAAGCCTTCATATTTATGTTTTGAAAACAAAATATTCCATACAACCCTTTGTAAATTTTATATTCTATGTGTTATTGACATATTTGGATATTTGTACATAATCTTTAACTATATATTTATTAATGGCTATATATTACAATGCCGTATGGATGTACCATAATTTATTTAAGCACTCTCTTGTTGATGGTCATTTAGATTTTCTCCTGGTGATAAGTAGGAAAACCTACAGGTTTGAGAAATAGCTACACAAGATATAATTGGTTAGGTAGTTTTTAAAAGTACAGACATGTTCTTAACTATTCTTGAAGATTATATTGTACGTTAGAAGAATTCTAAAGGACTAAATAAATGTAGTTAGTAGAAAAACTCAGTTAATAAAATATGAAGACACAGTGATGAAATTTTAAAATAATAAGACTATTGCCGGGCGTGGTGGCTCACACCTGTAATCCCAGCACTCTAGGTGGCCAAGGTGAGTGGATCACCTGAGGTCAGGAGTTCAAGACCAGCCTGTGCAACATGGCAAAATCCCATCTCTACTAAAAATACAAAAATTAGCTGGGTGTGGTGGCGCCCGCCTGTAGTTCTGGCTACTTGGGAAGCTAAGGCAGGAGAATCTCTTGAACCTGGGAGGCGGAGGCTGCAATAAGCCGAGATCATGCCACCACACTCCAGCCTGGGTAACAGAGTGAGACTCCATCTCAAAGAAAAAAAAAAAAGAAGACTATAAATATTCTGAAGGCTCAGAACCACAAAATTTAACTGAGCTGAGGATATAGCTGAAATCTGAGAGAGAGGGGGACATGTTTCTTGTAAAACTAAAGGGACAAATCTACTTCAGGTTTTTCCATTTATGAGAACCACCTCCTCACCTCTCCCCACCCACCCCCAATGGCACATTTGCTGTTGAAATTATATGGGGCAAATGCAGCCACAAGCTAAATAAGTAGAAATGAAGAGCAGAGATACATGGCTTTTATGAACTTTAATTTAGGGGAGAATTTGGGAGATGTTTGACTAGAGAACAAGGGAAAAAAGTGTGACATTCTATGGAGAAGGATTTTTTTAAAAAATGTATTTATTTTACTTTAGGTGCATACTATATCTGGCATTTCTACTCATGTTATCCCTCCCCATCCTCCCCTCCCTCCCCACCACCCGCTGTCTGTCCCCTACCACCTCCCTCAACTGCCCCCAGTGTGTGATGCTCCTCTCCCTGAGTCCACATGTTCTTGTTCTTCAACACCCACCTATGAGTGAGAACATACGGTGTTTGGCTTTCTGTTCTTGTGTCAGTTTGCTGAGAATGACGGTTTTGAGATTCAGCCAAGTCCCTACAAAGGACATGAACTCGTCGTTTTTTATGGCTGCGTAGTATTCCATGGTGTATATGTACCACATTTTCCTTGTCCAGTCTATCATTGATGGGCATTTGGGTTGGTTCCAGGTCTTTGCTATTGTACACAGGGCTGCAATGAACATACGTGTGCATGTGTCTTTATGGTAGAATGATTTATAGTTCTTTGGGTATATACCCAATAGTGGGATTGCTGGGTCAAATGGAATTTCTGTTTCTAGATCCTTGAGAAATCGCCACACTGTCTTCCACAATGGTTGAACTAATTTACACTCCCACCAACTGTGTAAGAGTGTTCCTATTTCTCCACATCCTCTCCAGCACCGTTGTCTCCAGGTTTTTTAATGATCGCCATTCTAACTGGCATGAAGTGATACCTCAGTGTGGTTTTGATTTGCATTTCTCGGAGAAGGATTTAAAGCTAAACACAAGCAGTATTTTGAATCTGCAAGCTTGGAAAGTTCTTGAATCTTGTATCTGCCTGTCATTTCCCCAACTACAATGAGTAGGATCAAGGTAAAATAACTAAGTCTTTCTAAGTCCAAATTGCATATTTCTATTATTTTTAGAAGAGAATAACTGGAGAGAGGAGAGGAGAGGGAGAGCCTGGGTGCAGGTGTATCTGGGAGTGGGTGGTGGTTTATTTGTTTTGATGGGAACTGTCAGCTGTTCTCAGTCCACTATCTTGACTTCTCTTCTTGCTTCTTGCTGCTGACAAAGATCACAATTCACTCAGAGTTGGTTGAATGGAAATACTTGGGAAGTCTTAGACAAACAATTTATAATATCTTATTATTCCAAATACTGTTGTTATAATGGGCATACTGTATATAAAATTCTTGTTAGGCCAGGCATGGTGGCTCATACCTGTAATCCCAGCCTTTGGGAGGCCAAGGTGGGAGGATCACTTAAGACCAGGAGTTTAGGCCGGGCGCGGTGGCTCATGCCTGTAATCCCAGCACTTTGGGAGGCCGAGGCGGGTGGATCACGAGGTCAAGAGATCGAGACCATCCTGGTCAACATGGTGAAACCCCGTCTCTACTAAAAATACAAAAATTAGCTGGGCATGGTGGCACGTGCCTGTAGTCCCAGCTACTCGGGAGGCTGAGGCAGGAGAATTG